>JAATHB010000505.1:0-39623 GCA_014822075.1 Fusarium buharicum | reverse complement strand
CTAGCACACCCTTCCTCCGATCGATCTTGTCTTCTGGCGCTCCAGAGGCCTGCTGTCTTGTCGCTGTCCCTGGCACACGCACACGAGCTTTAACCTTTGAGACCGAGACGCTCTATCAGGCACTCGTTACCATTCAATCTTGCCAACCACATCTGGCCAAGCGGTATAGCCACCCCCCCTGCTCCCTCTCCCCCCCGTGTTTTTCGCTGTAGTCCGCGAGAACCGGGTTGCTTTATCATCATTACCACTCCGAGCCTAGCCCGCCTCACCCGTGCAATCCCAGTCCTCACCAGGGGACATCCACTTAAACCAGCTCCCCAGACCTGGGTACTGGCAAGGGGAAAATAAAACACCAACGCGTCCTTGACTTGATGCTATCTTCCCTTCCTTTGACCGTGTCTTACAGCTTCATCTTTTTACACGTCACGTCCATGTCTGACTAATGGGTCTTCTCTCTATGCAGCATCACTCGCAACACCAGCAACAGGGTCATCCACCTTCGCAGCACCTGCAACACTCGCGACCCCCGAGTGTAGTTCACCAGCAGCATCACGCGCAGACTCACCCGCCTCCGCAACAGCAACACCAAAGCGCGTACTCATCGACACAATCGCTTCCTCAAGGCTATCAAACTAGTGCTCAAGCGCCCAACAGCCAGGACAACCTCAACTACTACAACCATCCGAGCCCCTACAGCACACCCGGTGCCACAAGCGGATACACATCCGCAGGTGCGTTTTCAACCCGTTTTTGAGCTTCTCTTCGTCGAGAAGCGCGTTGCGATTCCAATACTGACGTTGTGCGATCCAGATACCTCCGACATGATGGCCGCAGCACAAATGCCGAGACCCCCCTACCCCCCAATGAATTACCACACGCCGCAATCCAACTCTCCTGCCTCAGTCGCATCTCCTTCTCAACATGATCAGCACAGAAGCATTTATGGCCAACCGCCATCGCAGCACATGCCGCAGTCCATGTACTACCAACCACAGAACCAGTATCAGCCTATGCCTCCCCAGGCCGCCGCTTCGCCGTATGCGCAACATGCGCCTCACCCACAGCAGTCCATGACTTCGCAGCCCACCATGATGATGTCCCAAACCGCACCTCAGAACCAAATGACCCAGCATGCTGCGCAACACGCGCACGCTGGCATGACGGGCAGTCCTCGTCCCAAGATTGAGCCCCAAGTACCTCTTCAACTTCAGAAGCCGCAGTCGTCCCCTATGCAGCAGGCTCACCACCCCCAGAATGGCGGGCAACTGCAGAGCCCTGGAAACACCACGCCTGGTGTTAACCCCAGCGCGGCACCTGGACCTATCCCCGCCACAACCCCACTGGTGGTCCGACAGGACGGTAACGGCGTTCAGTGGATCGCTTTCGAGTATTCCAGGGATCGGGTCAAGATGGAGTACACAATCCGTTGCGATGTCGAGTCTGTCAACATTGACGAGCTGTCGCCCGAGTTCAAGCAGGAGAACTGTGTCTATCCGCGCGCATGCTGTCCCAAGGATCAGTACCGCGGTAACCGTCTGATGTACGAGACAGACTGCAACCGTGTTGGTTGGGCTCTGGCTGAGCTTAACATTCCCCTTCGAGGCAAGCGAGGTCTTATTCAGAGAGCAGTAGACAGCTGGCGCAACAGCAACCAAGACCCTCGGCTCCGAAGTCGACGAGTGCGACGTATGGCCAAGATGAACCAGCGAAAGCAGGTTCAAGCTTCTCCGCACCCCGGTGCGGCTCACATGCCTGCTCCTAGCGGACCTTCAGGGATGCCCGGTGGCCCAGGATCCATGGGACCTAGCGCGGCCTCGATGGGCAAGCCTGGTCTGGGTAGCATGGGTCAACCGATGCACCACCACCAAGCAGGAGCTCACCCGGACGGCACAGGTCAGAGTGGAGGGGATGAAGTCGGTATGTTCCACCAGATGTGATTGATTTAAGCATCTGCGTTTGCATGGCAAGGCCTTTGTGGGCCCTGCTCTCCCATCTATCCCGATACATCACTACCCCTAGCCTCATCACATCTCACCGCACTGCACTGCACAAACTGCTCTGCTTGACAACGTTATGTTGATTAATTGATACCAAACGCACTTTGTTCTTTCTTTGCTGTCTTACAAAATTTATTCCCTTGCTGCAACGGCTATACCTATGTCTTTGCCGTACTTATTGTTTAGGTTTGCGATTTGAATGTTTGGGGGCTGGGTTTGTCATCTCCTTTCCTTGTCTATTTACTGCCTGTCAAAGACAGCACAGGCGGTCATCACCTATATCTATCTATACAGCATGCCGCATTGGCTCTCGAGGGATTGTGAGGAAGTCTCTGTTTTTGTTGTATTGTCACAGTTCTGTACATTACCATAAAGTCGCGCTTGCGCAGTCGCTGTTGCTGCTGCTAGTTGTTTGCTTTGCTGCTGGATTGGGTTTCCGCGACTCCTTAGACGAGTTCAATCTGCCTTTTGGCTTTAAAAGTTGCATTTGCCGTTTGAGATACTTTTGAGTTTGGTTATGTTTTGCGTTTGCAGCCACGTCTTGCAAGATCATCTCATCTCATCACCACCACCATCATAATCACTCAATTTGAACACAGTGGTAGACAAGCTAACTCGGGGTGTTTTATAGGCGATGGTCACTCTTACGAACACCATCACCACCAGGCTCCCACAGCTCAGAACCCTTCATCTAACGACGACGTGAGACCGGCGCACGTCTTTGCTGGATACAACAACCAGCCTTATCCCTCTAGCGCGCCCATGTCTCACATGGCTCCTCACGCTGGCGGTGCCGTTCCAGCTAAACGCCACAGCAAGGCAAACGCTGATGAGCCTGACGATCTATTTCCAGATATCCCTGATGCTAAGAAGCGAAAGTTTATTCTTGTCGAGGATAATGTCCGAGGATCTCGCCTCCGAGTAAGAGTAACCCTTGAGGGTGTTGATACCAATGAGATCCCCGATAGCTTCCGCAAGGGTGCTAGTGTGTTCCCTCGCAGCTATTTCCCCCGGGAGATGCAGAGCCCCCCTCCCAGCGCAACAGGCTCGCGCTTCTTTGGTGAAGATCATGACGATGATGGCATTGAAGAGACTGAGGGTCGCGAGTCTAGCCGCCGCGGAGCCAACCGAACTGGCAAGGAGATGGTCAAGGTTCCCATGGGCGAGTCCTCAGGCGAGATTGCCATTCCCCGAATGAGGAAATCAACCCGGGGTAACGAGGTCCGTCTTAACGATTTGGGTTACCGCATGGCTTGGCTGCAGAGCCGAGTCTTTGCGGGCCGGACCGTCTTCCTGCAGCGAGCTTGTAAGTCTTGATCGCCTTAGTTCTTTGAATGACTTGGGTTGCTGACAAGGTCTAGTGGACTGCTACCGCAACAAGACACGTGCTGCTATCGAGAGTGTCATGCAAGATGTCAAGACAGTTGCACCTCACTACGAGACTCGCGCTGGTAAGAGGCGCTGGAACGAGCGCATGCGACGTGGAGAGAAGAAGGACGACGAGTAAAGTTGGTCGTCTTGGTCTTCGATCTCGTCGTGTTCTTTGCATATCCTAAACCGAAACACTGTCCTTTATGTTTTTGTTTAATCATCACCATCCATCTGCATCATGATATTAGAGATCGGTTCTCTCATTGCTCGTCTGACATTCAACGATACCATTCTGCGACGGCACCCAATGGAGGTGTCCTCTCTTTACTTATTACCCCAACTTATTGTCTTTTTTTACTGGCCACGGCCGCTACATCTTGTTTACTGGCATCCAAGCTCATTGCGATTTGAAAGTACATGATCGAACTTTGTTGATATTGTTCGAGTTTCAATCTCGACATTCACTGGCTCTTGTATATTAATGTTGGATTGCGATACATAGGGTTCATGGAAACCCAGGGTGTGTGCACATATAGTCCGTTGAGTGGCGGTATATGCTGGTTGACTTTCAGCTGCGTGCAGCCGGTTGTCAGGTCGAGGAAGGGTTAATTACATATGGGTACGAAAGGGATCGAATAGGGATGGACGGCTTAGTGCTTTTGGTATTCGGTCAAAGACCACCGTGTGGTCATGCTTAATGACAATATTGTTAGTTATTGTTGGTAGACAAACTTGTATTGTCCTTGACTATCTCTCTGATCTCCTTTCCTTGAGTGATGTGTTGGCTGATTCTCTTACCAGCTAATGTCGATTATTGTGACATGTAAACCAACACGAAGAAGCTAGCTCTGTATAAGATCGCATCTTTGGCGATATATGAAAGAACCATGCCGATATATCCTGGTCATGTTGCCCGGTCCGTCTTCATTCTCACCAAGCATATGATGAGAGGCTATATGATACCAACCAGGTAATCCAATCCCGACAGCCACTCTGCAGAGTTCCATGCTCGTCACTTTTTACTAACGTCTTCGGTTCTCAATGCTGTCCCAGGACAGCTCGTCTCCCAAATGGTCTACAACATCGGCTTGATCGCTGGTTTCCAAGAGGACGTCGCTGGGCTCGTGTCCTACGATCTCAGCAATCTTGCACATTGCGCGCGCAACAGCAGGCGTCTTCATGAGTTCTTCACGCAGGGAAACGTGGATTCTCTTAGTAACTGGGAGGAAGACTTGTTACCTCGAGAATTATATATGTAAGTTGAAGGAACCTTGACTTACCGTGGTGGAAGTTGGTGATATGACCTTCAATGGCTTCCTTTCTCCCAGGATCATCACAATACACTATGTCAAGAGTGTTCCAGATATGACCGACAGTGCACTCAATAAAGCTTGTATCTCCGTCCGTGCTGGTAAACAGAAGGGAAATACAGTCAACAAACACTTTCTCTTCGTCGGTCGAAGGAGTTGAGGGGGCCGCTTCTACTGAATATGACAAGTCATTGAGAGATGAAGGACTGATCCCTCAATCGTGTGATCGAGCTTGTTATTCAAGGAACTCCATGTTGCATTCGGATCCAGTTTGAAGAGCTGCTTCAAGAGTTGCTCTCCGAAGACAGTAGGGTCTAGCAGAGCAAGGAGCTGAGCCTGAGTTCTCTTGGACTGTAGAATGGCTCCCTTGTTAATCTTGCGTTCGATGGTTCCAAAGTACGCGTGTGGAAGATGCTGCCAATGTTGCCAAAGTCGACGCATGGACTCACCGAGGCAAACGCCATATAGTCGAGGCCAGTCGTCGAGAGCCTCGAGGAAGTTGAAAATAGGTCGACGAACTGGAACAGACAGAGATGCGTGGCATGACCTGAAAATGTCCTCCCGTAGCTCGTCCTGAGCCGCGATCAAGGACATGTCGTTGCTGTCCAGCTGGGACGGCGCTGGTGAAAGGATGAAACCCAGAAGAGCGTGGTAGGCGTGATTCTGGAACAAAGGAGAGACGTTACGAGCAATGCATCTCAAAACCTGACGTCTTATGATTTGATCCTTCATTACGCCCTGGATCTGAGGAGCGTGTAGCCCTTGATTTCATCGAGGATCAGCAAAGGCAACTCCGTGCTGGCAGTGAGAGGGTAGGGAATCTCGCGGATGATGTCTTGGTGAAGCGAGGTTGGCCCACAGACGATGATGATGATGAGAGATGATGAACGACCTGCCTGGCAGCAACGTTGAACTTTGTTCGACATGTCGATGATGTTTTCGATAAAGGCCTCCATGAGCTTCTTTGAGTTCTTGTAAACCAGGACGCCGTCACATCCCCCAGAGACGTCTTTGTTCCCATACACTAGGCCGACATGGTCTTTCGGGTCGGAAGCACTCAGCTGGACCAAGTCATCAGCAGGCAAAAAGTCCCTGAGGTAGTGGTCAAGAACATGAAACCCCTCCAGAAAGCGACGGAAGTATGAATCGGTCAGATGTTGACCTGAGACAGTGTTGAGCTGGACTACACAGGCTTCAGCTGGGATATCCAGGGGTGAGCTGGTGGTGAAGTTGAATGCAGCGTTGCTGTAAGCGATGCCATCCATGGTTTCGAGAAGCCTTGAGATGGCTGTTGAAGATTGTCAAGCTGGTAGGTAGGGTAGATGTTTGACTAGATGTATGCCGAGTTGTGTAGTAGAGACAAAGTCAGCCAAAGAGACATGGCAATGAAGCAACGAAGAATATAGATGGGCCAAGATCTTGGTCAGTTATTGGTAGGACAGAGTAGAACTGAAGTGAATAGAACGTCCCACTGTTAGAGGAGTCTGCTCGCTCTGATAAGACGTAAAGCTCAGTCTAGGAGAGGGCGCATGACTAGTTTCAGTCCGCTGGCAATACCAGATTGTAGAAGTGAGTTCAAGTTCTAATCATATTTAGCTAGCCAGATGATATTTATATAATACTAAGGCGAGACATAAGTAGAGTGTTTAGTATCGTTTGATCTCAAGTTGTCGTTGCCGACATAGCTGTGGACAGCAAACATGTTCCTGGTTGGCCAAACAAAGCCAGTAAACTCAAGATGAGAAAGCTTGTTAATATCTCCTACTTTAGTAACCAAGCTTTTTTCTGATGCCAGACTTGATAGTAAGCGGGATTCTATCTTGAAAGAATGGATGCATGTTTGTGTTTGCACATGTACTCTCTACGTATACTAGCTGTTCATAATCAATCTATATAGTTGAACAAGCCACAATACATAGTCTTACGAGAAAAGTGTATCTTCGTAGAGATACATTGTTTTTCTTGTTCCTTGTTCCACTTTCTAGCAGAGTATGTGGGAGATATCTGGCTACGTTATATCGATACTGCCACAGGTCACGACTCTTTTCAGCCTATAAATTTCTGCTCTAACTTGGCTCATAGATGACTCGGAACTTTGCCTATGGTTTTAGCGCTTAGACAGGGCAGATACTGGGACACTGGTCTATACTTGTTGATTTCCAAAGACAGAGCAAGATGTCTAACCGGATGTCTAACCAGATGTCTGGCATCCAAGGTTCCTATCTAAAAGAGCAGCGATATAATTAGTTTCGGAATATTTATGTAATTTTCATACTCCTTATTTATTCGTTTAATAAGGATTCAGAACTCGCAGCTTTTAGAGTCGACATATGAAGGTTTGCTGTCTTCAATACGGGCGCTCGGCTTCTTCCATTTTCTAGGGTCAGGACCCTCGACTATCGTTGGGAAATACGCAAATGTTCGAACTAAGTCCAAGTATGTGCAGCAATGCTTTTAATTTACTTGGGAGTTATGTAATGTTCTATCTAAGCGTGTGGCTTATAGATCGCGGGTTGAATGAAGGGTATTAGCCAATCAGCAACAGTCGTCAGCCAGGATTACGATATATAAAGTTGGGAAAACAGATGTCCCATTTTGTGGTTTCATTGACGATCCTTATTTCGATAAATAGATCTATAATATAGATCACCACCAAGAGACACACATTGTCAAGGGCAATACACTGCTTACATTTGTTAGCGCAGCAACTATTGATATCATCAAGGACCAATCAGACCAAAGGAGCATTTCGCAGCAAGCAACGACCCTTGTGCTGTTAAGGCGTTGCTAGTGGCTGAGCTTTGGACCAAGCTGCATCGAGAATTAAGCCACAATTGATTCAGCTGAAAGTACAGAGGTCCCTTTCAAAAGTCCTTGCCTACGCTAAAAACATAAAAGTGGGGCAAAGAGCAAGGGTACCTCAAAATAGGTTAATTTACTAGCGGAAAATCCCTACCTTCCTTATATTTATTCCTACCTTTAAGCTTAATGATTTTATGGATATATAAAGGAATTCTCTCTATCTAGGCTTAGATCTTCTCTTGCGGTAAGTCCCTCTAAGTAGCCTCCTAAGCGTAAATAGCTTTCTGACGACTCTTTAGCGTGCCTTTTTTTATAGTTACCCTCTTTATCTATAGCCAAGCCGGCTTAATAGCATTTAAATCCGGCGAATTTCTATACTAAAGAAGTCACTATATGCCATAAAGATTATATATATATTATTAGGTATAATAGGTATATAAAGAAGCCTTATCTTCCTATATAACTATATTTAGTCTATCCTTTATATATTCCTTTATAAAAGGAAGTATCTTTAGAAGTAAAATAATTTATTAATAATATTACTAATTAATACTACCCTTAGAGCCTCTTATTAGCTTGCCGGTCTCTTTCTTTTACTTCTATATAGGCTTCTTACCCGGTAGGGCTTATAGACCTAGCCTTTATATACCTATTAAAAGCTCCCACTCCTTATATATAATCGGCTTAAGCTTTATATTTAAGGCTATAAGGGCCTTATTGGCTGCCTTTTTCTCTTTTACGGTCTTTAATACCTAATAATAGTAAGGCCCCTTTTTATTATAGGAAAAAGCCCCCTAAAATATAAATTTACTAGCCCCTTTCTATCTCTTATAAATATAGCTATAAGTAACGCATTTATTAGGCTTCCTTTAGATATAATAGCCGCTACGGCAATACAGTAAAATAATTAAGGTCTTATTAAACTAAATAATAGCCTTTTAATCTTTAAGGGTTTAATCTTAATAGGTAAGGCACTAATTAAGCTGTTCTTTTTTTATTTTCTTTATTAATTTAAGCTTCCTTATTAGCTTTATTTTATTATAGCTTATAGCTTTAAGGATCCTCTATATAGTTAACTAGGAGATATTAATACCCTATAAGCTAAGCTTACCGGTAATATTAATAGCTATTTTCTCCCTTTTATAATGGTCCCTACTAACCTATATAATAACTAGGGCTTTATTCTCTTCTGTCTACTTAGTAAGCCGCCCTAACTATAAAGTATCTTTAAGATATATATTATAAAGGCGTAATAGTTACTCGTTAGGCTTAAAGCCTTACCGAATTACTTATATATAGATATTATTTATTATATATATAGAGATACCTATAAAGGCATAGATTTTAATAGTCGTTTTTACTGCCCCTAATAGAGCCTTTAAAGTCACCACTAAAGCCTAAGTTATAATATCAGTTAGCATACTTATAGAAGAAGAAAGATAAGGAATAGAGAAAATTACTTATAGATTAGCCTTATATAAATTAGGTGATATAACCCTATTTGAGTTTATAGGGGTAGTTCTTAGCAGGTAAGGACTTTTGAAAGGGACCTCTGTAGAGCGAATGTCATTGGAATGCAGCAGTCGAAGCGATATTTTTAGTATAGTAGGCCTAGACCAGACCCTGGAAGCTACTTAAAGAGGCGAGAAGAGTCGAAATGGACACGACAGAACTATGTCCATTTCGGGTAAGTGTAGGATAGTCACGCAGGCGCAGGTGCAGGCGAAGGCAAGAGATAGCCAAGGCAGCCCACGAGGCGTTGGTCCCTTCCTTTTAACCTGCCAACTCTTGATTCCAGCCCTACCTACTAAATTTGACGTCAGGTCTCCTCTCTTCACCTTCAACTTGTCATATCTATTCCCAACAGCCAAACTTAAACTCATCGCACAGACAGACATCTTGAGTAAAATACGGGACCCGTCACCACTGAAACCATGGCCTACTACGGCGGGAACCATCCCCCGCCCCTATTCGCTGTCGAGCTTGACAGTCAGCCTGGACGTCCCAGTGATACTCCGGCCCATCATGCGCCAGATGGAACACCTATATATGAGATGAGCAGTGAGCCAGTGCTTGCGCAACAGAAACAAGACACGGAGCAACCTAGTCAGTCTAGCCAGTGGCCTTCTGCCCTGCAAACTCCAGGCCAAAGTCCCGGCTCGTCCAAACCAGCGCAACAGGGAGAGGCCCAGGATAAGCCAAATGTCATAGCCAATCCTTGGGCATATTTTGGACCCGAATCTCCAGAGAAGACTGCCAAACAAGAGCAGCGACCTCAAAATGACGGTCGTCGACCTTCAGAGCCAGTATACAAACCTTACCCGGGAAATAGTGAATCGGCACCACACGTGCCTCATGGCACACGGCCTTCTGCTGGCACATCAAGCCCAGATGTCAACACTAATGATATGGCCTTCTATCCTGCACCGTTGAAGCTTGCTCATCGCCCTGCCAATACGGCATCACCGCCAGCCTTCAAACCATATGCCCCTCCAGTTTCAGCGGATACACAGGATCTACAGCCAAAACCTCTGGACCTTGCTGGCAGGACCGATACACAATCGACCACGGCTTCAATTCCATATCGGCCATATAGACCGCACTCGCCTCAACCTCCAGCTGCCCCTGCCGCGCCATCATCTAATGCCCGTCCGGCCACCGCATCTCCTCCACAGAGCAATCCTTTGGCATCGCCTCCAACTGCTCCTCAGCAGCAATCCATGGGTGCAGCTCCCCACCACTTCTACTCACCATCACCTCCGAACCCACCCGTAAACCCTCCAGCTTCCAACGCCAGTCTATCACCAAAGCCAACTACTAGTCTTCCTACCTCTCCTGGGCCTCAGCAGCAACCGCAACATGGCATTCCTGATGCTACCCAGGCACAGCCAGTGCCTTCATCTGCATCTACTTATCTCCCATCTCCTATATCTCCCTCAGTCCAGTCGGCCTCGGTAGTTGCCCCTTCACCGGCGACTCCTTCGTTGAATCCGGGAGTTCCTGTTACTCAACCACAGTATGCTACTCATGTCCCAGCTCCGAACTACGGGCTGTTGCCCACAGCTGGGGCTACCTCGCCTACACCGGCAGCACCGTCACCCAACACTGGAGTACCATTCACTCAGCCGCAGTATGCTACTCCAGTCCAGGCTCAGAACTACACACCGAACCAGGCATCTAAGCCCCCGATCACTTCGGCGGCAGTTCCTTCGCAAGTCTCGGCGCCGGCAGCATCAACCCCGGTCTACAACTTGCCTCAACCGACTCCGGCTCCGTCCAATTATGGTATTCCGCAGCCGACATATGCACCGACACACACTCCGGCTTCAGTAAATCCAACTCCAGGCGGTCTGAATCAGCCCTCCCACCCGCCTGCTCCTTACCAGCAAGCAAGTCATAGTGGCCCTGAGCCTCAGCGACCATATCCTCAGCACTCAAACACAGAACCATACCATACGCCAGCATCAACAGCAGCTATTCCACAATCACCGCCACCTCCATATGCGCCGCAGGATGCTGGTACGGGACCTGGAGCAAAGCCTCCAACAGCAGGGAATTCTATGCCGTACTCGCCATCTTCTATCGGCCCCTATCCCCCTCAGCCTCAGTATCCCACCCAGCCGACCTATGCCCCGACAACAGGTCCTTTCTTCCAGGGTCAGCCAACATATGGCCTTCAGCCTCCAGCTCTTCCTCCTCGACCTTCTTCATCCCAAGGGTTCGCCCCGGCAACTGGCTTTGGCGCTGGACCAGCTGGTTACAACCCAACTGACTATCCTCGTCCACCTCAGAGTTACTTTTCACCACCCCCGGCATTGCCACCTCGACCTGATGGGGCAATAATACCTGGCGGTGGAATGATACCTGGAGTGGGAAAGATACATAGTGGTGGAAAGCTGTTTGGAAGCAGCTCAGCAGACAAGTGGTTAAGGAAAACAGGACATGTGTTGGAGAGCACACTGGCACCTTACTTACAAGGTCAAACAGGAGCGTATCGACCAGGCACAAATGGCTCGTATGGGCAGCAGGGACAACAGGGACACCAGGTACAGCAAGGGTATCATTTCCATGCACCTCACTTGGCGCCTCAGTTCAGCAGAGGTGCTCCGGACTCTGAGCCACCACCACCAGGCCCTGGCGTACCAGGACACTGATGGATTCTTGTTCTGCTGTTTGCATTTCTTTCTGATGCCCTTTGGGTAGCACAATGATTTGCTGTCGATATTAAGCGTGGGAATCTGTTTACCATAACACTTTAGATAATGGACATTTAAATCTCATATGTAGATGGAGTGGGCAAGAAAGCACTACGTAACGTCGGGTGCTGGTTCTTTTCATAAAACTTTATAGGCACTAATCTATCACAATTCAACTACAATTGCACTCGCTTGTCAGAGACCGCCATTTTGTTGAGTCTTGGGTCCTGTTTAAATGTTTCTCTCTCGACAAGGGTCCTTGACAGGTGCTGTGGTTACCCGGTAAATGAACATGGGATATTGGGCATTGGGCCAGTCGGCGATTAATTAAAGGCAGCGATCGGGCAACTGATGCCAAGGTAAAAACGGCAACCCGGAGTAAAAATCGACCAATGTTGCTAAGCGAGACTATCTCATGATGGGGGTTGAGATTGACATCATGAATTGATGACAGGCATGACATCATGAGACCTGAGGGGGTTCGTATTACGAAAAGTCCTCACTTGGCACAGTTCCTCTGATATGATAGGGAAGAGACATCAACTGTCTCCTATGGTTACCCGTTGTTTAATATCTTTAATTAAGAAACTCGTCCCGAGCTTCAGCAGGCTCATCTGAGTTATGACGATTGTTCGAGACCCCAAGACTCAAACACAGGACCCTTTGGCCCACTGATGTCTTCACCGCCTGCCAAGTTGGGAATCCTTGCTTGGCGTGTTCCAGGTTTCGGATGCGGAGATGGGCTCATCTGCAGACCAAGAGCTATTTTTGGTCATGCGCAAATGCTTCGATAGAGTGATTAATAGTTGAGTATTGCATGTAGCGGTGGCTGAGAAGAGAATATCTCCTTGGAACTGATGGCTTCGATTAAAGACGCCAGGTTATGCGGTTACTGGCGGTGCAGGACCATGTTGAATGGGTTTAGCGGCCGCTTAGACTTTGTTCATGATAGATTTAAGGGCCAAGGTCAAGATTAAGGAAGCCGACTCTGCAGGCCTTGGGCTTGAATGGCAGGGGGTGACTTTCAGCTCACTGACAGCCTGCAAGCCATCGCGGAACCTTGCACCTCCAAGTAGCATTTCCCTGGCGTGTCATTTGTCACCTGGAGCATGACGGATGGGCGCAATAGCGGTGGGTGGTTGAATGAGACAGGTTAGGATACACACAGCTGTGTCGTTAATTGGCGACTGAGACTCGCACAGCTGCAATCAGCCGAGCGGTGGTGGTTGTACAGGAGATACCTATACTGTGGCTCAAGACGTTAATATGAAAACGATGAGGGCCTGTAAATGTAAGAAATGTGATTTGGTAACACAGAAAGTACCTATATGTCGACGGCGCTTTGGTGCAGCCTCGTGACCACCTTAATGCAGGGAAACCTTGAAAAGTAGACGCCGCTATTGCGCGTTTGCTTTGGCAAGTTGCAAAAAGTAACAAGAAACATTGATCAAGTACTCCATGATAAGGATCATGGTGAACAAGTCGGTGTGTTTCTTGGGTAATGGATTAAATGGGAGGTCGGCTCCGAAGGCGGGCTCCATCACGATGCCAGGAGATACGTACCATAAACCCATTAATTCCGACACGGAGGTGCCGTCCATCATAGGTCGGATCTAATTGTATCGGACTGTTTGAACCGTTCGGCATGCTCCGAATGAGCTGCTCGTCCATCATGCGAATGATAGTATGATATATACCCTGACTATATATCCTCATTGAAATTCAGGACGACCTAATGCTCGTCTGAATCTGTCACGAAACGAGGAGGTTAATGCACCACGTTATTATTAGCTGAGATGTCATCTCCTCTCTTACCGCCCAAGCTACCTACAGCTCGCTTGCTTGCACCCCTCACCGGGGAGGCTTAGCCGGCGCTGTGCGATTGGATTCGTCGTTTTACATGGGAATCAGGCTTTCGAGGCAGAAGACTGAGGCCTGTTGGAATAAGCAAACAAACCGGAATACGCGGAGAAAGAGGATTGGACGGTTTTCCCTAGGGGAGAGAAGCGTCCCAAAGTATCGTCAAATGTAAATTACATTAGATTCAAGGAACTGCTAGTAATTGTACATTACCTCCACTTTAGAAACGCCAGAAGCTCTAGAACCGGAGCTTAGCGCTTAATAGGTAGGTAGCTGCAACACTTCATTGATCCTCGGGATGCCCGTATAGGAGATGTACGTCCATATATCGGAGCATTTATAACGTCGATGCGATGCAAAATAGTATAAAAATGTCGGGCCGTTCGAGGGATCGACAGACCCTTTTGCCAAGATTGTCATGAGAAGGGCGAACCATTGACATTGAACGGTGGTCTAGGTTGTGTTCTGTAGACTGTAGCTGACTCTCGTGGATGTCAAACGAGGCCACTAGGGACACCTCAGGCACACCCGATTCTAGGACGATCCGACTCTCAACCGGATCGGGGCCCGAGGTTGTACATCCATAGTGCATTGCTGAGATTTGCAGTGGAGGAGGTTTCTATGAAAATTACCTTGGTAGGCGATATTCTATCTATGGAGATGATTAGAAAATGTCGGTGCCGAGATCATGCAAACAGCAAACAAACTTTTTAGTAGACCATCATGAAACATATCAATCGGTATCCGTAATTCTAGCAGATCTCCATTTGTGCTTCCAGACTTGAGGGTCTGGTTTGTAATTACCTTAATAATTCGTCTCACTCTTGGCCCTCTGCCAATTGTTGCCTCATCCCCCACTTTGGGCCGCATTCAGTCGGCTGCCCTCAAACGGTGAACCAGTCAGTGTTGGGGAAGGGATTTGTGCTGGGCGCTTGTCTAGGCGCTGCGTCCCCTGGAAACGGACCGCTAAGAGGTCACTAACAGGGCGCATCTTCTTGTCCGTGCTGGTCAGACGGGCGCTTTTTTTTGCTCTCACCCGCCCTTTAAACAAAATTCTGTCCCCTACTGTTGCAGTTCTTCACTCGCTCCCCACTTTTCTTTGCACTCACTCACCTCTCCTCTTTTTACCTTCCCGCCCCCCTTCCACTTCCACTTCGATTCCCTTTTCTCCCCCTTCACTTCTTCCACCCCACGACGCCTTTCCGCCATCCTCCTCCTAACATCAACCTACACCCACTACCATTTCCGACGACGACCTCACGAGTTTACGTCCGTCAACAACTGCTGAGGAACTTCTTCTTTTTTCTCAGCCTTTATTCAGAACTTTCTACGCATCACCGGAGCTGCACAGTTCTCGAGTGTCCTCCTTACCGAGTTTTTACTACCCTCGAAACGATCCCTCGGTTCCCTTTCAGCGCTGCCGCGGCCCTAAAAGCTAAGCTCTGCACGCGTTTTGACCGCCTCCAAACATCAACACTTTCACTTGCAGGTATGTACAAAGCATCTTTGTCTATTGTGTTTTGAGCGAATTTTTGCTTGAAGCATAAATTTTGTTTTTTCCCTTTTGATGGATGACCCCGACTCGTGTCGACGCGGGTTTTTCCTGTTACTGTTTGTCGACTCGTTTGAGGCTTGTCGGCCGACTCGCTCTTACGTCGAGTTGCGTCGGGTTTGCCTTGTGGCGTTGTCCACCGCCCTTGTCAATCCTGATTCTCCTTGACCCAGTTTTGCCCCTCTCAAACTGCACACATCGCCGCCATTTCTTCTTCCCCTTTCATCCTTTCATCCATCCATCCACCCATCCACTTTTTACCTGGATCCAGCCGGTACTGACCTGACTTTGATAGCCAACGTAGGCTTGCAGATCACCGAAAACTTTTAAAACACACATTGTTCGCTTCCACTCCTAAGGGAAGCAACACTACCGCCCAACATGACGACCATGGTACGCTCATAACCTCCCCCTATGAAGCCCAGCCTCGACGTAGCACGATGCCAAGAATGATGGCATCGGTTATTTGGAGGCATATCAGGCTTTATCTTCATGACTCTGACTAACATTCATGAGCAGGATCTTCGTGTCGGTAACAAGTACCGTATCGGTCGAAAGATTGGCTCAGGCTCTTTCGGTGATATCTACCTCGGTACCAACATCATCTCCGGTGAGGAGATTGCTATCAAGCTTGAGTCTGTCAAGGCCAAGCACCCCCAATTGGAGTATGAGGCCCGTGTCTACAAGTCCCTCGCTGGCGGTGTCGGCATTCCCTTCGTCCGCTGGTTCGGTACCGAGTGTGACTACAATGCCATGGTTCTCGACCTCCTCGGCCCCAGTCTGGAGGATCTTTTCAACTTCTGCAACAGAAAATTCTCCCTAAAGACCGTTCTACTCCTTGCCGATCAGCTCATTTCTCGAATTGAGTACATTCACGCCAAGTCCTTCATCCACCGAGATATCAAGCCCGACAACTTCCTCATGGGCATCGGCAAGCGTGGTAACCAGGTCAATGTTATTGATTTCGGTCTTGCCAAGAAGTACCGAGACCCCAAGACTCACTTCCACATTCCCTACAGAGAGAACAAGAACCTAACTGGTACTGCTCGTTATGCCTCTATCAACACCCACTTGGGTGTCGAGCAGTCCCGACGTGACGACATGGAGTCTCTCGGCTACGTCATGCTTTACTTCTGCCGTGGATCTCTCCCCTGGCAGGGTCTGAAGGCTGCTACCAAGAAGCAAAAGTACGACCGCATCATGGAGAAGAAGATGACCACTCCCACAGAGGTCCTCTGCCGTGGCTTCCCCAACGAGTTCGCCATCTACCTCAACTACACTCGATCTCTCCGCTTCGATGACAAGCCTGACTACAGCTACCTTCGCAAGATCTTCCGCGATCTTTTTGTCCGCGAGGGCTTCCAGTACGACTACGTCTTCGACTGGACCGTTTACAAGTACCAGAAGAACGCTCAGGCTATTGCTCAGGCCGCTGGTCAGGCCAACCCTGAGGATGACGAGAAGGCCCGTGCCAGCCGCACCAACGCCGCCACTGCCGGCCAGTCTGCTGCCAAACCTAACGCCATCCCTAGCACTCGCCGCAAGATGCTCGAGCGAGGCTCTGGCGCCGGAGTCGATACTCCCGACACCAACCGTGCCATTGGTGGAAGCGACAGGATGTGAGTGATAAGTAAAGCCCATTTTTCTTGTCCTTGTAAGGAATCTTTTTCCTTCGTGCGTGTAGTGTGTTTTTGTACCGCTGGCCGAAGGGAGATTTGCTGACAACTGTGGCTGACTCAGTGGACGATAAACAGGCTTCGCTCAGCTTCAAAGGGAGCGGGATATGCCTCGGGCAGTTATCGGCCGAAATGATTTCGAAACCGACCACTCCTCTCTTTTTTTGGGATCCTAACTTGTGGCGACCGACACTTGCGATATAAACCCAACATCGACATCCGGATGCAAGACTTTTGAATAGCAGGATGGTTCTCTGCTGGCCATCATCCTGCTAATTGATCGCTGTCGATTGTTGGGCGCGGTTCGATCACGCCTATTTCCTACGCACTTGCTCTATCTCGTTCTTCGACGTATCTTTGGGGGATTCACGACTTTATGTATGGCTCGGGTAGCTCTTGATGGTAAGAGTGTTTTACATTGGACTGGCTTTTTGGCCACCGTCCTGTGGATAACCTCACCGCCGTCAAGGGATCTGCTTGAACGGCATGTCCGGTACTCCTAGCAAGGTTTACCAGACCTGTGGGTTCGTGGCGATATTGCTTTCAACACAGCCTCGCGCCTCAGAACGCCGGATATAAAGGTCGATTGTATACGAATCGCCCAGGAGCTGAAATTTGGGTCAGTGACATTTTCTGGCTCATTTTTCCGTCGATGCGGTACAGCTCGGACCCGCCCAGCAGGCATTTCCTTGACTTGTTTCTTTTCTTTCGATTTTTATTAATTGCACGGACGTTTGCTTTGGACTTTACGTTTGCTTCCGCCCAGAGGCAGCTTCTGGGGAGGTAATAGGGGACGAACATCAGGGGTAGAGGTGTGGATGAAGCTGTTCGGCAAGGAATCTTGGCTGGAGAGTAGGTTGGGGTTCTCCCTCATCTGCAGAATCCAGTCAGCAGTGGCCATGGAGTGTTGTCAGTGCAGCGGCAGGGGAGAAGCGGGAACCACCGGTTAGAGTCAAGGTCAGCTCCGGTCCTGCTATCTCAACCTGCTAGATGGAATCGGAGGAAGTGGTTGGGCGGTCAAGCTTGGTTGAATCACGGCAATTCTTCAGCAGGTGACAGTCTGGAAGCTGGTGCAACTTACGGCTTCTGTGATCAGACAAGCTGATGCCAAGTGACATGACCCGGCAGATGATGGGGACTCACGGTTGACAAGTCAAGCATCAGACCGTTGGGCGAACCGATAATGCATCTCATACACTCATCCATTCATTCATTCGTTTCTTGATTGCGCCTTAGGTAGTCTACAAATTGAGTCTGTTTCTTATTCGGAAAATGTGGTGTCTAGTGAAATGTAACTGAAATGTGACATGAGCTGTACTGTGATGTGTAATTATGCTACAAGCCGTCTCCTGCATGGTCAAGAGGCTAATAGTGAATGTATTAAAGCGAGGCAGATACTAAGGCTCTCGTGCAAAGTACATTCTAACGTGATAGTTGGGCTTAAAAGATGGCGAGGTGGGGGAAGCGGGCCTAGATGAGGGGATTTATTATGCCACCTCTGCGTATGTAGTTAGGTTGGCTGTTATTGGAGGCACAGCCTCGAAGGGGCGCGTAAGAGGGGATCACAGCATGAGGACATTGGTCACATGTGGTGGAGTGAGCACCTCACGAGTCTTGTTAGCACGGATGCCGGATGCCTCGACGAGGTTGAAATGGGGGGATATCAGGCTATTGGATTAGGACTCTGCCTCGGTATCATATCATGAAGCGCAAGGTACCTTATTTCTGCCTGTCAGTAGGTATCTTGTTCCTTCCTTGGCAGGCTTGTAGATAGGTAGGTAGGCTTTGATGTATGAGCGTAACTGCGTAGTAGGCAAATGCAAGGAATAAGGCTGAGGTAAGCGCAGTACGTGTCTTGGTACCAGGTAGGTATGGATTGATAGTAGGTACCTAGGTAGTATAAAAGAAGCGTCGAAACAGGTCGGGAGTAAGGTAACTTGGGCAATCGGAAAGAGCGGGATAAAGAGTGAAGCTTCCAGATTATCCCAACCAAATTAGTAGTAGGCAAGTACATACGTAAGTCAAGCTGAGTTGCTACCTTCTATTCCATCATCTGAATGCAACGCGGGCAGTGCCTATGTACCTTATTCAACTACTGTACCTTGCAGAAAGTGGAAGCAGGTGCACACGACCACAACTGAGATCTACTCTAGGTAGAGGGCCCGAGGACACGGGATCACACCCACGACACCCTTGGTTAACTCTATCATGACGATTGGATCTCAAGTGATCATGTCTCCATTCGATGTCGACACCCACAAAACAAGGCCCAGCCAGCAAAAGAGAAGACGACGGTGATCGACAAAACCAAACATCAACCCCACATTTTCCTTGCATTCGTTCCCGTTCCAGATCCCCCCGATCCCACTTGCCGTGCGTGTTCTGCTTCTGCGCCAGCCTCGTGCGCCCTTGTGGTTTTAGGCATGAAGACCCTTGTTGTTCTTTCCCTCTTCTCTTAGTCCCTCTTTCCCGGTCTCTTGATCCTCTGATATCTCTTCTAGACTACCTTACCTATCTTAGAATCTAGAGGCTGCCATGACTTCAACTCCTACATCCACAACTTCATCATCACCATCATCACGTTCCAAGCTCACAACTTCTTCCACCTCCCCCACAATGACGCCTCTTTCTACCTCGTCAGTCGACTTGTTATACCTAACTTTCAACTGCGCAAAGAACATTCTCAACATCCCAGTCTTCAGCACCCACCTGCAAACTGCCTTTCGCCAAAATGCTACTGATTTACCCGAAGTTCTTGTTCTGTAAGCCGCCGATCCCCTTCGTTCCTGCGAAGGCGAATATGATCACCAACACCCATAATACCGCTGCTGCATGAACAATCATGGAATGCGGGACACGGCCGGTACCATCATACTCGTAGGGGCACGGTACTGATTCGTGTTCTGCTCACAGCTCTTTACAAGAGGTAGCACCCTTGGCCCACTCTTTCATCGGTGGTTACTTCTTGAACACATACCTCTCACGATACGAACAAGCCGTCAACATCGCTGCCCAACAGGTTCTTGACGACATCTCGAGTCAGGATACCAATGTCGTCACTGTCACTCCCACGGCCCGCCCCTCGAAGCCATATACTCTCGTACGAGGCAACAATGTCGGCTACACCGCCATCCTCCTTTTTGCACGCGACCCTTCACGGCTGAAGGACATACAAGAGGCAGAGGTTGGATTTGGGGCCGCTGACATGGGGAACAAGGGTGCCGTTGGTTTGCGCATGCTCTATGAGGGCGATGGTGGCTCGACTGAGCTGACCTTTGTCGCTACACATCTTGCCGCCATGGAATGGAATCTGCCCCGACGCAACGCCAATTGGGCTGCCATCATGCGTGGCATGGCTTTTGAGAACCCTGAAGTGGTTGTGAAGAGCTACAAAACCTCTGTCACACCATCTCCGGCCTCGACGCCGCCCGCCGAAGAACCTGAACGTGTACGTCTTCTTGACGAAGAGCATGACGAGCAACACTCGCGCTTTCAGCAGCAACTACACAACATATCGGTCTTCAGGCCCACATCCCATCTGTTTGTCGCAGGTGACCTGAACTATCGCATATCCACTACCTCTCCGCCTCCGTCTGCCGCTTTCCCCAGCCTCGACCCGGAATCGGAGAACTACTACCCAGACTTCTTCCGTCTGGATCAACTTACGCGCGAGCGCAACGCTGGTCGAACTCTTCACGGCTTATCCGAACACGAAGTGCGCTTCCCACCAACGTACAAGTATGATGTGCTACCACCCCGCCCTGGCGTTCAGGAGCCAGAACTTGACGTGCCCTGGAGATTTGCGGTACATCGCTATCCCGGATGGACGGATCGGATCTTATTCCTCGATGTACCTTCGTGGCTGAAGGGAGCCGGTAAAGACTATAAGCTGAAAGTTCGGGCCTATGATTGTCTTCCCGTCCTACGCATGAGCGACCATCGACCTGTCTTCCTCCGCGTCGATGTGCCCCTCATTGCACCGAACGAGATGGCCCCGCCCTCGAGTCTAGACCCTGACACGAGCAAGGACCCTCGGGTCCGGCTCCCCGTGGAAATGGACCCGGAGGCCTGGGAGCGCCGAGCTGCTGCACGCCGTAAGGAGGTCATGGCCGGATGGAGTATGTTCCTCTGGAGCACCAAGCAGGGAGCCTACATTCTGACCACGGTCCTGCTTATTGGTGCAGGTGCGTACTGGGTGTACCGGCTGACCTGATCATTTCCTCTCATCACATTGTTTTCAAAGTCATAGAGTCAAGATGCCATCAGTGGCTCTGGTTGTTATATACACTTGATGGCGAGAACACAGCGAGCAATCGTCAGTTACTTACATGCATGGGAGTTCAAGCCCATTGCTTCATCACACTCATTTTTACTTGCTTGACGACATTATATAGACGACCCATGGGAGCAGGCGAAAGGGTTATGCATGGTGTATATGGATACCTACTACTAACGTTAGTTTCTTTACTTGCTGGAATACCGCTAAGATCAACCACTCGATGCTCATGTTTCGTTCTTAAAATTCGAGGTGGTATATAAACGTATCAGATGAGAGACGAGTCGTCTTCTGAACAATACTTCATTAGGGTCACACGAACCAACTTTACATAAGTTCAGAACATCAAACTCAATGTGTTTGGGCAGTTTTTTTTTCTCATTCTCAAGTGGTATAGCCACCTGTGTAATTCAGATTCATAAGCTAGTGTGTGTCTCGGCATGTGGTAACAAGATATAAAAAGCCACAAGGGGCCCAAATGAGTATTGGGTACTGGGAAGCAATGGGATGCCCCCAGTACCAGAGTCATAATTCGTAATTCAACGCTATTCTCCAGTTACTTTATCGTAAGGGTTCCGCTGCAAAAGCTAATTGAAAGCCAGGCTCGTTCCGCTGTTGACTCATGCATAGTTCGTCTCTGAAGCGTCGTCTGAAGATGCTATCGCATGATCAGACGTCATGATGGGATGTCTCTGGAGGGAGACCTGATGTGTTTTGGTTTATGTTCCGGTATTGATGGGATGTACAGTTGTTAGCGGATCAAAGCGCTCTTCTGCGCATTTCCTCCGGTAGCTTGGACGATTAGAAATCAGCAAAGTACGGATCGTACTTTTCAGCCATGTCGCGACCATAAGGCTCGCGGGATCCGTCGTCCTCAGGATAGACGTCGAAACACTGCGCGTCACCTGGGTACCGTATTGGGGGTTGGATGGGCCCCTTTTGTCGGCGGTTGATTGTGTCGTCCCAGTCGGTCTCGCGGAAGAAGGGATGGGCCTTGACGCGGGCCGCACCGCCGCTGATGTTACCAAGTCGTCGAGAGCGGTCAACCGTGCAGAGGGAGGTTATTATGTCCTTGGCTTCTTCTGATAGCGGGGGATCTTGGGGGAAGACGACGGGCTTTTCTAGGATTCTGCGATATGTGTGAGCTGTATGCTTCTCGAGTGTTGTTTTTGTACATTGACTCACTGTTTGTAGATCTCGATGGGGTTCTGATGCCAGAAGGGTGGATATCCTGTCAAGAATTCGTATATCAGGATGCCCAATGCCCACCAGTCGACTGCGCCAGTGTGACCCTTGTTCTGAATGACTTCGGGAGCAAGGTACTCGGGCGTTCCACAGAGTGTATATGTCTCGACAGGACGATTGTCTTCGCGATAGCCGAGTCGCTTAGCAAAGCCGAAATCGACGAGCTTGATGTGACCATCCTGATCCAGAAGCAAGTTCTCAGGCTTGAGGTCTCGATAGGCGATTCCGCCTTGCTGCTCGTGCAGATACTCGAGAACAAGGACAATTTCGGCGGCGTAGAAGCGGGCGACGGGTTCCTCAAAGCGACGTAACTTTCTAAGATATGTGAAGAGCTCGCCGCCGGGGACATAGTCGAGTAGCATGTAGAGCGAATCCTGGTCGGAAAAAGAAGCGATGAGGTTGGTTATGAAGGGATGGCCGGCGACGTCGGCGAGAATGGAGCGTTCGTGGCGGACATGGTCGACTTGCTTGAGGCGGATGACTTCGGGTTTTCGCAGGATCTTGAGGGCGTAGACTTCGGGGTTGAGTTGGTGATCGAGGGGGATATGCGCTGAGGCGGCAGGACGAACGAGGCAGACTCGAGCAAAGGTACCTTTGAGTGATTAGTCAGAGACAGGAATATACACAAAGAGAGAGATTATTTGTCTGTACCTGTTCCTAATGTGCGAACTCGTCGAAAGTCACGAAGGTTGAACTTGCGAGTTTGCGGTAGCGGACTTGGCGCTGGCGATGTTGATGCGCCAGAGACGTCTTGAGAGTGGGAATGTGAGTTTGCGGAATGCGACGGCGCAGACATGCCCGATGACGACGGTAAACCGCCGGCATGTGAAGGTGCAACAGTCGCAGCCATGTTTAACAGACGGGTAAGTCAAGTTAAGTTGCAGCGATGCAGTGGGAGAGATGAAACGGCGAGAGGCGAAATTCGT
This sequence comes from Fusarium buharicum, assembly GCA_014822075.1. NCBI lineage: Eukaryota > Fungi > Ascomycota > Sordariomycetes > Hypocreales > Nectriaceae > Fusarium > Fusarium buharicum. The sequence continues at coordinate 16,412 of JAATHB010000505.1, read as the reverse complement.
TGCTCGGGGATGAGTTTAGTTGGATTGATTTATTGGAGTTTAGGCGCAAAACCTAAAAAAGCCAATACAGCTTGAAATTCGAATTCGATGAGGAAGGGGAAAGAGGGTGAGATTCGAAATGCGAGTCGAGTCGAATGAGTTGAGCTGTTTGTTGTAGGTAGTCGGTTGCCGTATTGTTATCACGCGGTCAATTGGAGCCGGACCGTTCTAGAGCAGACCAGGCTTTGCTTCTCCTGACGATGCGGAGACGATTAAATAACGGGGATGGTTTCCAAGTTCCAGCTTAGTGCACGCTAGGAGCGGCTGATGAACAATCAATGGGCGAGAAGATGGTTGTTTTGCAAAACAGTGAGGGGGGAAAATAAGAGATGGGAGAAAAGGAGATGAAAAAAGCGGCGGAGAACGGGCGAGAAGATTGATGATGATAAACGGGGAAATGGGGATAGAGGCAAGAAAGTTAAGTTAAGGACCTTTGACGTTATGTTATGTTATGTTATGTGCCTCGCCTAGTCCATGAGCTAAAAGATAGTTGATGTAGTATGGATTCCTATTCAGGATAAGACGGCGTGAAACGGTGAGCGGTTATGGATAGGTTGTATTGGCATGTCATATGTCGGCTGCCGGCCGAAGGACGAATGGAACACCTGATGGAAGGGATACATATAGTAAGTTGAGTTATCAATAAGCAGAGTCTTTGTCATGATGCCTCTCGGTATCTTCTTTCTAGTCTGTTCACTGTCAATGTATCATATTTACATCAACACCAAGGCCAGCCTGAATACATCAACATACAGCATCTACAGTGGAGCAGCCCAGCGGAGCAAAAGGGCCCAGCTGCTTATGACGCAAATTGCCGGGTGATGCAAGCCGAGCCTATAGAAGGAACGTGAAAAGGCTGTCTGTTGGAGAGGATCGACAACTTGTCAGTGGTTAATGTTATCTTGAGCTGACAGGTTCTGCCTTTTGGCGTAGGACATGGGCTGAGCTGCAGAACCAAAAAGAGTTGTTTTATCCGCTGGTGAAGATATACATGACAATCAAGCTAGACTTGTCTTTAACTTGATACAGAGTTACCAAGTATCTACACAACTCAATCCACAGTGTCGAAATTAAAAGTCCCCCATTTGCGTCATATGCCGACTTGACGCTGCACATTCCCAACTTGCCGGATCCTTGACATGCCTCAGATTCAAGATCCCTGACATGTCCCAATGTCACTCCAGACATGCCAACCCCACGCTTCGATCCCTCCATTCCAACCCTCCCATGTCTCGATCGAGTCAACCACTCTCTGCATGTCGAATAGCGGCGGAAAATAACGGAGTAAAATCTGGAAGAGTCGGCAGCATCGCCAAGCGATGGAACCCGTGCTGCCAACAAACAATGACTCGGTATATTGGGAGCAGCAACGGTGGCACTAGAGCTTGTGCTAGTTATTAAATGACGGCGTGTGTCGGCGATGTTAGATTGAGGAAACCGTTTTTTTTTTTTCTCCTCTTCTAAAAAGCGGCATGGAAACCTGGTGGATTTAAAGTTTGGGCCCTGGTGATGGCTTCATTTCATATCCACAGTCTGGTCTCAGGACTTGACTCACTAGTCTCGCATTTTCTCCCTGGGTCATGATTGGCAGTCCATGTCTACCGTAGTCGATGTGACTCTTTAACTCGTGTTTACTTTAGAGACGATGGGTATGCCATCATCCACGGTGTCGTTTGAACATGGATTGCATCTGCGAGTTATCTGTTGAAGAAACTTGGTAACCAGGGCTCTAGCAGATTAAGCTACTCGATACTGTGTTAGTCTAGCGTATTGATTATCCCAGACTATTAAGCATCATGAAAAAGATACTCACATGGTATGGATGTTTGGCAAGGTTACATACCTCAAGTGTATGAGTATAATGATAGAGAACATTCATCCGCCATACTCATAGAAACTAGGTGCACAACTTCCATATCTCAAGTAGTCCCTATCAAAATCACTGAATTAAATTTAGCTTCGTTGCTTAAAGGTTCGAAACAACTAAGCCTTCGCTCCTCTGGCACTGTGCGTGTAAGTGACATAGGTACTCTGGCTTTGATCCTTCATCTGAAGTCAGGGTGTGTTGATTACAACCACTGTTCAGATTGTATCCGCCTGTCTGTCCTTTGTTTGTTCTTCTCATTTCTTTTTGATGGCCGTTCTTTGAGAACGCACTTCAGCCAGGATTTTTTCTTTCAGTCTGGCGTTGATGAAAGCCTTAAAGGCAATGTTGATGGAGGTAGGAGCAGAATATTCGGTTGTTTCTTTTCACTCGGTGGTGCAGCATACGACTATGCCTTTGTTCCTGGTTACCAACCTATCAGTTTTCCCATTACAAACAGTATGCAATCCCCCCTTTGGTACGGTCATTCACAATCACATTCGGACGACCTTTATTCACTGGCTCCTACCATATACCGCTATTTTTTCCCTTTGACATCCGGCATTGGACTGAGGCTTTCATCTTACTGGGGAATACCTCTGTATATTTGAGCTCAGTCCTTTTAAGCACCAGCACTTACTCCCAGCCTTCTACTTATCTTCCACACAATGAGTTGCCTTAGGACTCTTGTCACTTCCAAGTCTAGCAAATTTGATGAGAGAGCTCCCCAGGACAAGGCATGTGCTTCCTCTTCTGAGCTTAACACGTCTTCTATTACATTATCTAATACTCACTCCACACCACGAAGTTTGTTCCTTTCCTCTCGTGAGAGTCCCTCTGGTGTCTCTAGCAACTATCGGGAACAGGAAAGAAGTAACTTTGAATAGAATAATATTAGGAGTATCTAGCCTTCAAGACTGCCCAGAAATCTCTAGGGTAGGCATGATAGCTTGAGCCACAGCATTAGCCACATTAGATCCACCACATCGCATCCATCGGCATAGGAGGGAGCCGCTAACAGCCCTCCCGGCAGCGGCTCTTGATAGAGAGGAATGCCCTGGAGGTTCCCCCCCGCGACCCTGGACATCTCCCGTATTTGGACGGGTGACGACCAGACGCAGCTCCAACCTCCACTCCACTCCCTCCACTCATACATCTCCACTACTAAGGTTTCCTCTTCATAACTAACTTGTCTTCATCCTTTATTCAGCTTCAGCCTTCTCTTCCATTTGATACTCGTTTCCTACCCACTATTTCAATACTCTTCTTCTTGTCTTGTCTTCTAAACTCATCTGACTTGTCTTTCAACAGCCTCAATACTCACTTCCTCCCCCTCTCTCCTATTCCCAGTCCATCCTCCAGCTCAGCCGCAACCTCCCTCCCTGTTGGATCGCATCCCCCTCGTCATGCGCCGCTGACCGAAATCATGTTCTCCAACTTTACCAACATCGTTCATAAAGCCCAGCAGCTCATCGACCCTACCCAAGGGCTCAATCTATCCAGCTCAGATCGCAATCCCTCCAAGTCGTCCCTATTCCAGAGCCAATTCCGTCTTCCCGCCTCTCAGACACCCCTCTACGAGATAAACGCCGAGCTTACTATCCCGCCCTCCAACGCTACCCACGGTGACAAGGAGCACGATCGAGGATGGCATTACGCTGGAAAGCTGCATCTGTCCGAGCACTACATGTGCTTCTCAACAACTCCCACTAGCTTCCTACAATCTGCCAGCACTACAACGTCGACCGCCTTTACCGGCCAGACCCACGGCGGAGGACCTAGCGGCAATGGCTTCACATTTCCTCTATGTGCTATTCGAAGAGTTGAGCGATTGAATAGTCAGAACTTTCAGGTATGAAATTGCACGGATGAAATGGCCGTATGCATACTGCGACCTGACATGACCTTGTTCTAGTTCGCACTTGCCCTTACCACATGGAATGGTCTTCTCGCCGAGACTTCCAAAGACAAGGAATCCAAAGATAAGAAAGATACCCGAGAACAACGTATCACGCTCCATCTTGCCGGAACCAGACAAGCCTGCGAGCGCTTCTGTGACGGCCTCAAAAAGGGTCTCAGGGCAGGCGTTGGCAATGTAGCCAAGCTGCGACGCTGTACTGCTGAGTGTTACTCTGAGCATCTTTTAAGAACTGAAGACAGGAAGAATGTTCCCCCACCAGATGCTGGCTTAGGGATGCTCTTCCGGTATCCTGGCGACCCAAAGAAGCTCCGCGATAGGGCCAAAATGCGCCTCTGGGCCGAATATCTTCGAGATAATGGTAGAAATTTCACCCTGATCCGCCAGCCAACCTTCCACAAACTCATTCGTGTCGGTCTGCCCAATCGACTGAGGGGCGAGATCTGGGAGCTCACATCTGGCTCCGTCTACCTGCGCCTAGAGAACCCGTCACTTTATACTGATACCTTGGCCAAGTTTGAAGGCCAGGAGTCGCTCGCTATTGACGAGATCGAAAAGGACCTTAATCGCAGTCTTCCAGAGTATCCAGGTTTTCAAAGCGAAGATGGCATCAACCGCCTACGTCGAGTTCTAACCGCTTACAGTTGGGTCAATGCTGAAGTCGGATATTGCCAAGCCATGAACATTGTCGTGGCTGCATTGCTGATCTACATGTCCGAAGCACAGGCTTTCTTTCTCCTTTCTACGCTCTGCGATAGACTTGTTCCAGGATACTATTCGACGACTATGTATGGTACGCTGCTCGATCAGAAGGTGTTTGAGTCCTTGGTTGAGAGGACGATGCCTATTCTTTGGGACCACCTGGTCAAGAGTGACGTGCAGTTATCCGTTGTTTCGCTTCCCTGGTTCCTATCATTATACGTCAACTCGATGCCTCTTGTATTTGCTTTCCGTGTTCTGGACGTCTTCTTCGTTGAAGGCCCCAAGGTTTTGTTCCAGGTTGGATTGGCAATCCTACGAATCAATGGCGAGGAACTGCTCGATGCAGCAGATGACGGCGCCTTTATCTCAGTTCTGAAGTCTTACTTTGCCCGCTTGGATGAATCAGCTCATCCCAAGTCTGAGAATCCTAAGCTGCGGGCTGTGACGCGATTCCAGGAACTTATGGTTGTGGCTTTTAAGGAATTTGCAGGAATCACCCACAGCAGCATTACGGAGCTACGCTTGAAGAACAAGGACGCTGTTCTGAATAATATTGAGAATTTCGCCAAGAGGACTGCCATTCGCAACCTGGGTCCCGAGAGCAAGCTGTTAAGTACCGACGAACTTGGATCATTGTATGATCGATTTTACAGCATCCTGTACGAACGCCAACAGCGGGATCTTATAACCCAACAAGAGAAGTTACGGCGGGCCAAGCAGAGCAGAATGCGGGCCTCCGAGATATTCAATACCCAACCCAACGAAGTCGAGAAGGGTCGTGTGGGCTTAGGTCCAAGCACGAGCCTGATGGACTACGATGCATTCCGCGAGTTTCTTGCCAGCATGTCGAGATGGGCTATCTCGGATTCACCAAGCGCAACGAGATATGGCAATCAAGATGACCGGCAAAGCATGTTTAATAGCGCCAGACGGCCGTCGGATATGATATCACCCTGGGGCACGGGGCCTGAGCCTGCTGAGCACGAATTTTTGCACCGGTTGTTCAAAAAGTGGGATGTGGATGACAGCTCTGCCTTGACTCTACAGAACGTTGTCACAGGCTTGGCGCAAATCAAGGGAAAGCGCGATATCATGGGTACAATCACGTACTTCTTCGAACTGTATGACGATGATCAAGATGGAAAAGTAGACCGTGAAGGTATCCTACGGATATCCGAGGCCTTGCTCTTTCTTTCACGCAGAGGCCTTGAAGGGACCCTGAGCCCTGGTGCCACCAGCGGCCTGGAAAGCGATTCAGCAAGTGGTCAAGAGTCGCAGACCAGCTTACCCACTGGTATATCGACTAATGAGCGGTTCCTGGGAAGCGTGAGCGCCTTCATACGGCGATGTTTTGAGTACGCCGACCCAGCCAGCGGACACGCTGAGGAAACTCCGGACACACCAGCGGATGAGACCTCAAATGATGATGCGTTCGCAATCGGCGATGAGGAGGATGGTGAGGATCTTTTGGGTCTTGAGTCTCCAACAGGATCGCCTACCAAGGCCAAGAAACCCAGTCTTTCACCAGAGAGCTCCACGGACACCGATAACCCTGACACCATCTCACGACGTAGGGTGTCCAAGGCCAAATCCGAGGCAGCAAATGCGGCATTGGACCCTGCTCACCCTCTACACCTCACTCTACCTACCTTCCGAATGGTAGTACTCGCTGATGAACTGCTCGAACAATTCTTTGAGTCGTCTTTCCCTGCATCCTTCCATATCATCGAAGGCCTGCCTAGTACAGCATCTTCAGCACCATCTCTAACAACATTCTCCAGCCTCGGCTTTGGTGCTAGACCTCCTCCACCTCCACCTGCTGCTCCTCCGGGAGCAGGACGTGGCCTGCGCGGTGTACTTGACAATATTGTAACGGACGGAATGCGTGTCGCCACAGAGGTGAGAAGACGGATGGAGGAGGCGCAGAAGGAACTCGAGAAGAACGCTCTCCCTGGACAGCGGCCCGAGGACGATGACGAGGATGATGACGATCTTGGAGTCGAAGTTGGCGTGAGGAAGGGACCTTCAGCCACCAGCACTGATATGGAACGACGGTCAGTAAGGAGTTCGGACAGGGACCTACTAGATGGAGCAGATGCAGAGGCCGGTGCATCGGCCAAACCACAAGAGCAGAGCTTGCTTGATGTGAATCCCAATGAAGGTCGACCGCGTGCCGGCACGGCGACTTCAACGGGGTCGACTGGTGGGTCAGCGGTGGTAGAGTTTGAGGGTTCAAGCTGAGATGGTTGACATGTTTTGTAAGAGACGGCTTTGTAAACCACGGAATGAAATGTAGATGGTTGATGGAGTCCATCTTGTCTACCTAGCGTGTAGGAATGGGAAGCCGAATGAGTATAACGGACTATTGGAAGGGTCAATTGGCGTAACGTGAATAAGGCCTACATTTAGGTAGGTAGGTAGAAGGGCAGGTTTTGTCAAAAACCCTTATATAGCCTGATGAGAATCTAGCTGCTTTGATACCAGGACTTGGGAGCATGTGTGCCTACTATGCTTGGCTATTGTGGTTCTAGAATTGATTGTTGTTTTAATAAGCAACAAGACATGTTATCAATATGTCTCTTCAATATGGCCCTTGGGCTTGTTTCATATGTGGTTCTCTGCCTTGTATGCCTATAACCTCACATTCGTTTTCCGCGTACTTAAGCGACAGTATCGGCTAAAGAGGGACTCACTGGTAGTGTCCAAGTTCGCGAAGCAAAGTAGCACACATTAGTTACTCACAAACATGTGAACAAGCGATTGCATCATCTGGTGTATCCTGAAACACGGGTTGGAATCTGCCCGGAAACGTTGGAATGTTGGCTGGTATTGTTCGGTTGAGTTGTCTTACGAGCAAGATGAGGCGTGCACAAGGTGGAACAGTCTCAGTCGGCTCTTGAGAGATGGATGCATGGTTCGCAATTAAGAGATATACAGGTCAGGAATTTGAGTTAGGTAGGTAGACTATACTGCGGTGTAGCTTATCTATTGAGTACCTATGGCATGGGGTTGATAACTTCTATTGACAACTGAATACATGCAATTTTATGGTGACAAGTAGAAATGAGACAGAAATACGGCAAATGGCGTGACAAAGACAAGCTGAATAATACCCCGCCATCTCATTCCATTACATCACCGAAGCAATACGTAATAAGATGGCAGGAGATATTGAGTCCAACCACTTAACACACCTATACCTACCTATACAGTCAAGTGAATCTACGACCTAATCATGACAACCATTCTCATCGTGGGAGCTACTCGGGGCCTAGGTGCCAGCATCACCAAGCAATACGCCTCAAAGAGTGGAAGCACCGTCTACGCCACGACCAGGTCGTCCGAAGAGCCCAAAGATTTCCCTACAGAGGTGAAATGGCTTCACGGCATCGACCTCACCCACTCCAATGTCGGCGAGAGGCTTGTCAACCTCCTTGACCCTTTTCAGCCAATCGATACTGTGGTGAGTGCGATCTGCCCATGCAGCAGGGGAGGTTAAAATGAAGGTATCGTGGAGCTAAGAAACAAGCAAAGATCATCACGGCTGGTTACTTCGCTACGGAAGATCTCACCGCGGACAAGGGCCCCAACTGGGAACAGGAGCAGCGCATGTACACGACTAGCTCCATCGCCCCCGTCTTTATCGTACACCAGCTCGTCCATAAGGGTCTCTTGCGTGAGGGATCCAAGGTGGTGCTCGTGTCCTCCGAGTCTGGCAGCATCACGCTACGACATCCCAAGGAGGGCGGCGGCAACTACGCGCACCATGCCAGCAAGGCGGCTCTCAACATGGTGGGCAAGCTGCTCAGCTTGGACTTGAAAGGTCAAGGCGTCATCATCAGCATCGTGCACCCGGGCTTTATGCGGACTGAGATGACAAAGGGTGTTGGGTTTGACAAGTTCTGGGACGAAGGCGGAGGTAAGAGCTCGCGAATATTACTTATAGACGGAGGAATGCGGTTGCTAACGAATGTGTGATGGACTAGCCGTGACACCAGACGAGGCGGCCACGAGCCTCATTGAGTGGGCGGATAAGCTTGATATCAGCAAGACAGGAGAGTACTGGGCACCACGAGGACCGGGTGAGTGGTTCCCGAGATGGTTCGTGCCGTGATAAGTTGGCCGAGTGCTAACGAATGCTTGTGTTTTGTTAGGAGACATTGGGACTGCCGAGGCTGTTCTGGGCAAGGACCTGGCTACACCACTCAAGTTACCCTGGTAGAGCAGAGCAGATCAGATCCATCAACCAAACTCGTGTTCGCCGACAACTGGTGATGTCGTCAGAAGTGATGGATGTTAAAGGGTAAAGATTGCCGTCCGGAGATGAGCGCAATTTCAATCTATCGAAAACAGGCGGACCAGTGTTCCTTTTAGACGATGGAAGCCATCATATGGTCTTTTGTGGGCGACAGGATTGAAGAGTGTGGGGTTGAGATTCAGGGTCTCTTGTACATGACTAGCCACGCCAAGAGACTGCGTCTGGCCTGTTCTGGTTGCAGTAATTAATTAACTTGATGGTAGATCGTTAATTTACGAGGGTAACGATAACGCGAAATCGCACTTGTTGTAGTCGCGTTACGCAAGTGAGTGAGTGGTTCCGTTCTCTCATCTGATTAGGATCGACCGCAGACGGCGTCAGGCTAATTGGAGGCCTTGTACCACCTGAATTACAACACTGCATGTTAGTTGATGGATGCTGTTGTGCTCGCCGAGGTTCGCATACATAGATCCCCTGCTGAGGTGGGAGATTGGGAGCTGAAATACTACAAGCATTCTCGATGCTACTCCATGGGTGAGTCGCAGATATAACCGCCTATGTTAGTGCTTTGGATAGGTAGATTAATAGATGAGAGCCCCATCTTATACGGCACGTGGGCATGTTAGCCAGCCAAATTGTATACTTAATTAGAATACGACGGTCAAGTCTGGACCCCTCTTGAATGTTAGAATGAGTTAATATCCGTCGTATCTTGGCAACGCCTCAAACTCGATGTGAGATCTCAACGGCTGCAGATGCGTCGTAAGCACCACCCGAAAAATCCCCTGAAGGAAAAGAAAGGAGACGATGAGACAAGTAAATTTGAGCCATGATCGATAACCGGGACTATTTGTTAGTTGTGGAATTTGGCTTCGGGTTCTGGTGCTGGCGTCAGGGGTCGTGGATCATCCATACATACATGGCTTTGTGGAGGAGAGACTTACCTACTCCATATTGTCCGCGCTGGGTTTAGTGGGAGGTCAGCTATAAGGGGTAGGGGTATCTTAGGGGAGGCTTCAACTTGACAGGGGGCTAATTGTTGAATAACCAGGGTTTTCTCTTGGGTGCCGGCATCATATTGTGTGGATGTATGTACTCGGCATCTTGTTGTAAGCTAAACAGCTGTGTTTTCTCTTGGCTGTGACTTGTGCAGTAGAATGTAATTGTAATTGTGTCACTGCCATAACTGTAGCCGCAACTGTAACTGTCTTGGGGGCTTGAGCCACGGCGGCTTTTGATTCATACGAGGTTCCCTGTGGCCGTAGCCGGGGGCCGGGGGCCGTGATGCACCGGGGGCGTCTAGGAGCCGGGCCTGGACATTCTAGTGGGAGCCTCTCTGTTTTCTAACTTTGGATCAGAGACAGTATCTGGAAATTGAAAGCATAATAAAGAACTGATTTGCATGAGATCTGCTGTCTTAGATTGCTTTTTGCTGGTTGACACGCATTCGAGTTCCTGGCCGTAATCGGATGCCGTTGAAATAAGGCTGTGCACCAAGTTTTAAAGTGGCAGATGCAGAATACATGTCAAATAACAAGCACAAGTACTTATGGAGTAGTATGTAGTCATTCAAAATATACAGCCTCAGCACAAACGGTAATTACTTGATTCAGCTAAGCCAAGTTCAGCCCTCATTGTGTTAAATGTTGCTTGCATATCTCGTTTATTATCCGTCAACTTACGGATATTATACGCTACCCCAAACCCAAATGCACAAACTCCCTGACTCTTTCCCGTCTTACCACATTCACCGACTTGCTTTCCCCAAGCAAACAAAGCAAGCAAAGCAAGCAAGCAACAACCCCATACATACCCCGTTCGCACTTGCCTGCCTTTGACTTGACTTGAGTCCAGGCCTGCTCTAGACCTTCCCTTACTTGCCTTAGTCTAGGTTGTATCTGCACCTGTGCCTGTACCTCGTGCCTCCATCTTTCTTCCTTTCCATTTCGTTGATCGATCCTCGATCTTCTTTCACCTTTATTAAAACCTCTACCATACAAAAATCAACGTTCGCTTTCCTGGCTCGTGGCTCAGGTTGCCCGTCGACCGCTCCTTTCTTGTTACCTTACGGATACCTTTTTTTACTCCTACTCCTTCAGCGACAAAACAACGTCCTACGTGGGTTTTGATTGACTGCAATTCATTCCTTGTCTTTCATCATATCATTGGATCCTCGCTATACAAAGGACCGCAAAACATCACACAGCAGCTCATCACCACCGATTTACGGCAGCATATCGCTCAACCAGTATCCATCGCCAACTTCTATCTTGCATCCATCTTGTTACTACATTTCTTGGGTCGCCTTAAAGCTCAAACCGTCTGAGACCCTGAATTCGATCTCAATTTGGATCTTACTTCGGCTCACGCCTATCAGAACGACGACGCCGTTTTCATCAACTCTTCGATCGTTCTTTTACCCGTTCACGCTCAACTTTAGTTGAACTCGACAAGACGCACCGTACTGACTTCCAAGAATCGAAAAACTCGACGAGATTCCTTGACTTACAGCTGTCAAAATTACTTCGTTTATTAACTTCTCAACGATCGAGCCTACCTGGACCCTGATTTCGCCTTTTGCTACCCCCGGCCCCTGTTGAGCAACATCGTCGTACTACCTGGTGGTCAATTCGCCCCCCCTGCCAGTCCCGCCTTTTGAACAGGCCTGCCCAAGCTCGACAGCCGCAAGCTGCATTGGTCTGCCCCGCTGTTAGACGCATTGACGACTCGCCGTCCAGACGACCCTGAGTGGTTAAGCCCGGCACCCGCAACCTGAACATCCCCTTCACCGGCATCTTTTTGTTGTCGACTTTCCGGCATCTTGGCTTTTTGAAAAGCATTCTGCAAAGACCCGAGCACTGGTTTGCACTCGGTAATACTGTATCACTCAGCATCCGGATTCAAGCACCCAAGTCTCTTTCGGACCCCACGCTGGCTACCTAAAGGTCCTTTGTCTTGGTAGCTTCCGCCCAAGCGATCATCCTACCTTGCTCAGACCAGCCAGCCCCTTTCCGAGCCCTTGGCCCTTGGCCCTTGGGCACCACAAACGCCAATCCACCCCAGCGCCCTTGACCCGCCCCGTACCTGAACAGAGTTGAACGGGGATTCAACTCGCACACTGAGTGGCGTTTAGTTCTTGTCGATTTGGTATGACGCTAGGCCTGAGCTTCCAGGTCAAAGGAATTTAACCCATCCCGAGCTACGTACTTTATCGCAGCCAGCTCTCGCAATCCAGCTCTCTGCAAGTTGCTCCTGTTCCTGCTCTGCACAGGCCCAGCTTCTATTGCCCAGCATTGCACTGCACCCGTGACGCATTGTTCTGCTCTGCGTTGTAACGGCGAAAGCATAACCTGCCGTTTCTTGTGTCGATTGGCTCCGCATCCTCTCCTTGATCTTCAAATCAGAAACACAAGCCCAAACTTAACCCCTTTGCAATCATGTCTACAGCTCAGTCTTTCCAGTCCGGTAAGCGCTCCCCCTTGATTTCGCTTTAATGTGATCTGCGACAAATATCCCCATTCCCAACATCTCCCCTCTCAATCCATCGCCAGGATTCGCGCCCGATAGTTGCCAAAGCTCGGCGCTTGGAATCTATAGCGAAGGGGACTGGATGCAGAAGGGGAGACGAACCGAGTGCCAAACCACTTGGCAGACAGTTCACCAGCAGTTTGCTGCCCGATCCACTTGACTGGCGGCCATTTTGTGTCATGCTGAGGAGATTGTCTGTTTCATCTTGGTCCATCTGTTGTCGTCATTGCATGCATGCGCCCGTTTGTTTGGCCGCCAACTGATAGTTTTCTTGAATAGGCCACGCCAGTTCTGGCCAATCCCCCGGGCTCACACTCAACTTATCTTCTAACAACCCCTTCCGCAACCGCGCACCATCTCCAGCCAGCGCCGACCTTCTTTTTTCAAACAAACCCGCCTCTCCTTTCGACGATCCTCCTCCACGACCACTATCTCGAAACCCATTTCTCGATCAGCCTGTTGACCTACTGTCGCAGCCTTTAAGGTCACCCGGCGCTATGTCATCGCACTCAGACTCCAAGTCTCTTTCTGCGGAAGAGATTTTTGTACGTATTCATCGCCACCCTTTTTATTCCTTTGAGGCTCTGCACCAAGTGTGCTTTTGAGACGCCGCCTCCGTGATCGCCCAGCAAGCGGCCGAATATTCGAAACAGGACACTGACCAGCCATTGCAGAACCAAATGAGGCTTGATGATTCTTCCCAGGGCGAACAGGCACAGCAGCAAGCTCCCCGTCGACCGATGAATGGGCCACCTCCACGACGAGGCGAAAACGCGCCGCCTCCCCAAAATGGCAACCACCGCCCTACTCGTTCTCAAGAGGAGGCTCTCCGCGCTCGAAGGATGCAGGGTTCTGGTCCCCGACCACAGCCCAGCTCACCACCACGACGTGCCCCACAAGGTCGTCCTCGACGTAACTCCGAATCGTCTTTGGTAGACTTTGATGCACGTCCGATCACAGAAGAGGAGAAGAGGATGATCGAGGCAGCCAGACGCCGTGAGTACGAACGACAGCGTCGCGGAGACGGCAAGGAGCGGGGCGATAGAGGCGACCGCGACCGTGACCGCGACCGCGCCCGTCGTGGTGAGCGAGGTGAGCGTGGCGACAGCAAGTCCAGCCGCCCAAGTCGTAAAATGGACATCATTGACCAACTTGATGCCACAAGCATCTACGGAACTGGATGTAAGTGTCATTTTTTCAACCTCTTGTATACTCGATGAGTGCTAACATGGCTTAGTGTTCCATCACGATGGCCCCTTCGACGCTCTGAACCCCCACCGAAACCGCCAAAATGCGAGACGGGCACCGATGCAAGCTTTCCCCAAGGATTCTTTGAACAACTCGCTTGGAGGCGCAGGACCGCTCAATGCCCGGGCTGACCATTCTGCTCTTATGGGTAATGCTACTGATGAGGCTTTCCGGGACTTTGCTGCGCCGGGCAAAGTCTCAACTCGGAAGGAGACGCCCATCTTTGATTCTTCGGGGCGAGATAAAATCGTTCATGGCGACGAGTCTGTCGGTCTAGGAACATCCACTTTCTTGGAGGGCACACCGGCCGCACGAAGTGCCATTCAGGCCCAGGCCCAGGAGAACTTTGAGGGCGGCCTACAGCGCAAGAAGTCACTTGCACAGCGCATCCGCCACATCAACAAGAGCCAGGGCGACTACACCAAGACTCGTCCACATGGCGAATACTCTAGAATTACTCCAGACGCCTATCCATCAGCAGTGAGTACCGGCTCAGATAACAACCCCTTCTTTGCCGAGTTTGGAAAGGGAGAGGAGTCTCTGAGTGTGAGACCTCGAGATGGCGCCATGACACCCAACAGCCCACCGGTGGGCCGGCGTCCTTCTGCCGGAGCGGTGTTGGAGCGACGAGCAACGACAGATGCCACCACGGCATTGGACGAGGCTCCGGCCAAACCTTCGGGGCTCATGGGACGAATGAAGAGCTTGAAGGGCCGAAGACCTCGGCCGGAAGCCCCTAACGGCGCTGGTATGCCCGGAACAGCCGCTTAGTGGAGGACAGGTGCCGGGCGATTACTTGACGCAGGCCGAACCCCGACGCGATGGCAGTCGAAGCAGGGCTCTCTTTTAGAGGAAGATGACGCGAACGTGAAGGAAAGTGTGTGGCCTGCCAGTCTGCCAACACGAGACCAAGAAAATGCGGCGCCAAGGGAGATGGAGAAGGATGTACTAGACACGACGAGCTCAATGCATGAATCCGAGTCTATCCTTTGTGCAGCTACAGAGGCTCAAAGCAAGAGTCTTGGTCAGGAGCACACTTTTTCAGGGAAGCGATATGAAAAGGCGATGAGATAAGATCTATTTAGTCTGTCTATTCAGACATGGACCAGGTTGTCTCCCCCTTCTTTCTTTTTTATGTATCTCTTTTTGTTAGGTTTATGGGATGGGAGCATGGGTTACAGGAAATAATGCCCACAGGCGCGGTCAGTTTGCTCGGTTTTGGAGATTAAATCAAATTACCCCCAACGGCGGAGGCCAAGAGAAGCACAAGCCCCAGAGATTCTGCTGTAGAGGCGGTTAATAATGACATTCATGTTGCCCAGGGAGGACATGGGATTGCAGAAGCAGAGGCAGACACTGACGCTGACATTTGGGAGATTGTCACGAAGCCCTTTTTTGTATGTTTTATATCAGGACTTGATGTTTGAATTGCAAGGACATCAATACAAGCCAGTACACTACCAATTTGCTGTATATCGCCGTGATTATGTGATAAATACTTGATACTCGAATGTGTCTTTATTGAATTCACCAGGTAATTTGACGGTCATAAAACTTTATTGTTTCTCTGAAGAGAATGTTGTCCGGTCAAGCCAATTGGCTGTCTTGTTAGGAGGGTCCTGAACCATCAGAAGCCATCGCCAACTTGAACCCTTCACAAACAAGACTAAACTCAAACCTTTGCCCCATGAACTCGCCACAACCTCCACTCTCGCAAGCGAGTTCTCATTTTTCATTAGAGCCTATTCCAGCATCAGTCTTGGCCGATAAAGAAGCCCGACGACGTGATGCGACTGCGATATTGGGGCCCTGTAAGACAGGATGCGCAGCTATAGACGAAGATGTCTTGCTAGGCGGCTTCGAGCGCGCAACTGTTGTGGGCATCAGCGCAGAGGATGAAGAATTAGACGTCAAGGTAAAACCAGATCAAAGAATAAAGAAAAACGTCTTGGTTGCTGACTTGCATGTAATAGCTTGGCTTTCAGACGCTGGCGCATTCACTCTGCGAGGGGACAATCACAACTGGACTCGTCATCACGCCCAAGCCGACGAGTGTGATGCTGGCTGGTTTAAGAGATGCGATAAAAGCTGAGCTTGGAAAAAGAGGAGATTTGACGGATGTCAAGACAAAATTGAGACAGTGTCTGGAAAAGGTGATGCTGTCTTGTGTATTTGACCTAGATGGTCTATGGGAGGTGTTGGCCGATCTGGATCGAAGTGAACCCGCTGAGGAGGAGGTAGAGAAGCATGATACAACGACAACAGCAGAAAATGCGCAGGTTGATGAGATTCAGGATAGTCAGGACGACGAAGACGAATCTTTCTCGCCTGAACGACAAGCCTCACAACCTCGGCCAGGGAAGCAACCTACAAAGATACAACACCCAGAAGTCATCGTGATAACGCACTTTTCCTCTCTCCTCACAAGCCTTTTCACCCACCGCGAGAAATCAGCTGCGCGCTCAGCTCTCCAGCTTCTGGGCTCTCACCTCCGCGATCTGTCGCGCAACTTACCATCTACTCCGCTCATCATGCTGCTCAACTCGACAACATCGCCCTACTCAGGTCCAACAGCTACAACATCATCCGCCAAGCAAACCCCCGTTGATCCAACCCTACGGTCTATATTCAACACCTCCACGTCACGGCGCACAAAGCCTAGTTTTGGCATGTTGTTTGCGCAGTTGTTGGATATACATCTGCTGTGCACCAAGATACCCAGGACGAGGTCAGATGCTGAGGCAGCGATGCAGCATCGTGAGGAAATCAGGATGTCGTGGGTTGTAGAGGTATTACTGGATGAGATGGGTGTTTGGGAGGGGAGGAAGGGGGTTAGGCCGGGGAGGGAGCAGAGG
>JAATHB010000503.1:0-12084 GCA_014822075.1 Fusarium buharicum | reverse complement strand
CTCCCATACTCCCCGCCCACCCGCTCGACCGACCACCAGATCAGTCGCCCCGAATAATACCTTCGAGACGACACCTCTTATCGCGGCCCCCCCGCAAAATCCCCAGACTTTTGGCTCGCCGGCTGCTTCGTCTCTCCACGATCCTTGAAAAAACCACCGAGGACTTGAAGCTCAGCTCTAGTCTTGCCACCTTACGAGCTTTTCAGGAAGTCAATCTCTGGGTTCACCGACTACCTGGCCGTCGGCAACTTTCAATTCACAACGTTCATCATGACCCAGGCAGTTAAGAGGGCGTGCGATGCCTGCCATCGTCGCAAGGTCAAGTGCGACGGTGTCAACCCGTGTCGGAACTGTCATACTGCTCAGCTCGCGTGCACCTACAATGCCATTCCTCAGAAGAAGGGCCCTAAGGGCTCCCGCGCCAAAGTTATCAGCGAATTGCGAGAAAATCAGCGTCAGACGAGTCTTGTCGCCAAGGTCCAAAACCGATTGAACGGCATTCCATGCGCGCCTGTCAACACAGGCCTGAACCCGACTCCTGGCTTGTTGTCGATGGAGTTCACCAAGAGCTGTCTCAGCTTCTTTTTCGACAACCTCTACGCACAACTCCCCATCCTCGATCGGAATCAACTCGAGGCGCAAATGATTCAAATGGAGCAGCAGCGCGATTCATATTGCCTCATGACCTCCCTATGCGCCTTCATTATGCTGCAGCCTGGCATGGCAATGCCGCCTGGCGATACTCAAAACCTCGAGATGGTCCCTGGCGCTACTATTGTGACTAGCCAGTTGCTACTCGAAGAGTGCCTACGCGTTCGCAAGGGCGCTGACTATCACGACTCCATCAGCCACTACGTCCTGGCTACCAACTTTTTCATTTACGGCTGTTACTATGGTATGGAGATGCACGACAAGGCCTGGTATTACTTACGCGAAGCCACAACCATGGCCCACATGGTAGGCATGAACAAGGAAGAACACTACTCGCAGTTTCAAGCTGCCGAGTCTGTCCGAAGACGTCGCCTTTACTGGCTCTTGTTTGTTACCGAGCGGGCCTATGCCATTCAGCGTCACCACCCGTTAACCCTTCAGGCGACTATCCATCCTAGTTCCGTCAACGATGATCCCTCTGATCCCTTGTATCCTGATATGAACGGCTTCTTCCTTCTGTGCAACCTATTCAGGCCGATAGACGACGCTTTCTTGGCGACCTGGAGGCATGGCTGCCGCCATCTTAATGCCCAGAATGTTACGGGCCTGGGCAAGCATATCCAGGAGAGGTCCAATTTCGGCCAAGAGTCTAACTTCATGGCTGTTCAACAATGGCTCAAGAACAGCATGTGGCAGCTCAATAATGGTACTTCCGACGATTCCATGTCTTTCCAATACTCCGTCAATATGCCTCGAGACCTACTCGCGGCCCTGGTCAGCCAATTTCCAAGTCAAGGCATGGACCTCATGGGTTCTGGTTTGGTACGTAATTCTATATTCTATAGGTTGACCCCTTAGCTTACAAACATTCTAGATTCCCAAGTTACTTGAGACCTGTCTAAATCTCACCGATGTTCTTCCCATACTACCCCAGCCACGTGGTCCATACTCTATGGGACCCCGACAGTGGCTCTCACAACTGCTAGGCATCACCGACGCAATTCGAAGTGGCGACAACCGATTTGTTCCTGTCCTACTGAGCAAGGTCACTGAAGTCCTTCCTCGCGTCGTCAACCCGATGCTGCAGAACGCTCCTGAGAACACCCAGTTCAAGATGGCCGATGACATTTTTGACGGTTTCGGAAATGCCGGCATGGCTCAGATGCCAATGGACGACTACAACCAGGTCCTTCCTATGGACGATTATGAACCCAAGTATCAGGATATAAGTGGCAACACACCTGAATCACTTTCCAACAATTCCAACGGCACGCCTCCTGGCACACAAGCGGGTAACGACATGAATACTCCTTTTGTTAGCTCGCCTGGTGTCATGTCTCCTGGCATGGAATACCCTCACAACATGAGTGGCTTCAACTGCACGCCCATGCCTGATATAGTCATGAGTCCTCTAGGGGGTGGAGCTCTATCCAATTCTCTCAACCCTATGCAGAACCAGCAGCGGCATATGGGAGGCCAGCCCCAAATGCAGGGAATACATAATCCGAATGTAAACAACTCGACTATGAATTCCATGTATGGTGTACCACGACAGCCACAGCGTCAAAGCAGTTTTCCCATGCCGGGCCAGCCATCTTTGCCCGGAGTGGGGTCAATGCCGAATGACATGGACTTTGGGCCAACGCGATAGTGATGTTGATTCTGCACAGTCTGGCCGCAGATAACTGCTCGACTGTCTATATGTCCTTTCTTTTGTTCTTGTTAATGATTTATCTGCGCTTCAAGACGATTGCGCTCTTATCTTCCGTGTTGACCACTGTATTTCACCCATGCCCTGCTAATGGGGGTACCCTGCTTTTTACTCCTGGGATTCAAACAAGCTCAGGCTGGACGGCGTGATGGAGTATTTGTCTTTTGCTTTTGTATAGGAGAAGGACGGGAATTACGATATGTTATCAAGAGACGGAAATCAGCGGAGTCTTGGATATGGGACAAGGTCCTGAAGGTAAAGAGTTGGGGACAGCGATTCAAATGTTATAGACAAGGGAATATATATGAAATATGCTTTACAGTACCCGGACTGCCCTTGCAGTTGATTGCATGATGTGTTGAAGTCCAACAAGGATCCGGACTACTGCAGCTTTAGTAGTCTGATGGTTGTACATAGTTCACCTGATATCTGAACCTTGAGTCAGTTTTATTTAGGTTGTGCCTTTATTTGCTACATATCATTTTTGCTTAAGCTTTGAGAGATGGTATCATAATTCATAAACGTTAAAAAAAACACCATGTTCATGACTTCCTAATCAAAACCTCAGTGCGTTAACCTCTCCCAGTCACAGACCGGACAGCTAGCACTTCGATTCTACCAGCGTAGAGGCTCATTAGATGGCAGACGGGATCGCCCCAGATGACACCCCTCAACTGCTCTTCCATACACGTAACGGCCACGACGCCCTCATCGAGACGTTCTCGCACCGTCTTGCGATCTTTGGGTTTGGCCATAGGATCCCCCGAGCGCAGCACGACGAGCCGGCCGGCGTTGCTGAGCGTGCATGGGGGTACTTTCCAGCGAGGTTTGCGGGTGCGGGAACTAGATTCTTTGCCTTGAGATGAAGCTGGGGACGAGGATAGGAGCTCGAGGAGGCTTTTTACGTAGGCTTTGTCTGCGCGGACGACGGGGTCGCCTTCGTTGATGAAGCTGAGGAAGATGCTTTTCCGTAGGTTGGCAGCTTCTGGTTTTGAGAGTGGAAGGAGGCTCACGGGCGGTGCGCCAAAGGTAACGCAGTGAATCCTCTTGAAGCAATTTGTGAGGACGTTGAGCTCGCTCTCTGCCTCTCTCGCCTGGGCGACCATGTGGGAGTAGAGCAGAGCTGCAATGGCGCCGCCGGCAGAATGTCCCGTGATCAAGAGGCTGTAGTTTGAGCGGAGGGGATCCTCGTCGAGCAGCTGCCTCAGGCGCGCAGCGACGGGGCGAACCATCTTCTTCGCCACGGATAGGAAGCCGGCGTGACACAGGTTGCCCGGGTCATCGAGGAAACCGAGGGGGCTGACGGGGGCGGTGTTGAGGTTGACAGCCCAATCCATGAAGCTGGCAGTACCGCGAATAGCGAATACGATAGTGTTGAGGTCGTCCATGGAAACTGACTTTATGCATGTTGTTCGTGGCCCGGGGAGCCAGTCGGATGAGACGTGTGCGTCGCGTTCGGAGCCGCGGGGTTTCTCGTAGACGCGTTGCGAATATTGCGCTGCGAGGCAGAGGAGGGGCCAAGTAGGCATGTGGCTGGAGAGGTTAGAAGATTGGTTATTGGATAAGTAGAGTATAGGATACGTACAGAGAAAGAGAGGGGAGGTTCATGGGGAGTTTAGAGTTGGCGTAGAGCTCAACCTTGGAGAAGTAATTGCCAGAAACGACGGACGCAGCGACATTGCAAGACTGCGACTTGTCTTTGTGTCTGGCTCGTCTGCCTAAGCCCTTTTCTTGGGGGTTGTCATCTTGTGTAGTAGGTGAGTAGCTAAACAAGTCCTTTTCGTTACCGCAGAGCTTCTCGTGGTCGATCAGAGTCATGATATCGTTGAAGCGATCATAAAGGGCATTCGTCGACTGCGCGAGCTGCGTACAGCCATGCCACGCTGAGAGACCATCATCATAAAGCTGAGCGGGAACAGCATCTTTGGCGATCTTGACCATGGAGCGACCAAGAGTGGAAGTTAGAGTCTGCTGCGAGGGCCGGGTGTTGAGGTAGTAGTGCTGGTTCACTATAACGGGCTGATGATAGCCATTCCAGCCTGGAGGAGGGGCTAGATAGCCCGCAGGTTGAAAGTGAGGCTGCGATTGAGACGCATAGTGATGGTTGTAAGGGAAGTTTGGTGGAGGAAGAAGCTGAGGGTGTGAAGGTTGAGGATGGAGTTGAGGTTGTGAAGGCGATGGTCTAGGTCTTGGAGCTTGAGCAGCGTTATCGCAATATTGGTGTTGGTGTTGATGTTGCTGAGGGGGAGGAAGAAGAGGAGGAGCAGCAGCTGAACTGCAGATTTTGGGAGGATCGGATGTACATGGTTTCGAATTGGACGACTTTGAACTCTTGTGGTTCTTTGAACTTGAAGATTTAGAAGAAGACTTTTTCGACTTTGACTTTGTCTTGGTGCTCTTTGTTGAGGTGAACCAGCCCATGGTGATAGTAGAGGCGTTTTTTACATTTCAGAGCCACGCGATCAATGCCCAGAGATTCAACTCGGCGTGTCGCACAAGGGTAGCAAAAGTAGATTCAGGGAATACTACGAGAGGCAAAAAAAAAATAAATAAACAAAACAAAGAAAGATAGGGTAAAGATGGCGAGAATCATCAATATTCGCACACACACGCACACATGACCTTGGCCTTCAGACCAGGGATATTCTTAGCAACATTCATGATTGACTGTTTTTCAACGGGGCACTTTCAGCCCGGCCGATCGCTCCCCTGTCCCAACGGTCAATAGTCAATAAAACAGATACGCTACGGTTGCTGTTATCTGGTGATACGCGCCGTGGTTATTCTATCACCCTACCCATGCATTCTTGGCAAGGTTCGCTAAAGATATGAACCCCTGCAACACTGCCTCATAGCATCGTGATTCGTCAAACACCAACCAATCAATGACATGCTGCTTGAGATGCAGGAGGATGACTCTGTAGAGAGACGGCATTGGACAATGCTGCAGCTTCTATTGATGCTTGAACCGAGGCAGGATGAGCTGCAATTCGAGGGTCTGACTAAAGACATGACTATTGTTTCAGGCGATTCTCAATCGCTCAAGTCAGCTTGACGAGTTTAAGACAACTGATTCATTTATGACGTGATGGAGTGGCCAATAAGCCCCTCCTCCACTCAGCCTCAAGAGATGACTCTTAAGACTCGGAATTCTTAGAACTAAGAGCTTGAATCGTTTAACCTCACTGGGCCAACTCTCTTGTTAAATGCGCTAGACCTCTAGCTGGATTTCTTATTTACACTCACTATAATCAACACCCAGCTTCAAGATATTGAGTTGAAGACCCATGCGTGGGGTCTGCGTCAGCTTTAAGCAAGGATCTTTGAATGCGATCGCATTCATCCATGGATCCCCAAAAAGACTCGTGTAAGAGGGGGCCACTAGAATTTCACTTCCAGATAAAATACTCAACTCATGGCTTCTAATTCCTATATAAACTTAAATCGCATCTCGTGTATTGTCTCATAGTTCATCAAGTCAAAGTGGTTATACCACAATATGTCGCACACCACCGTTGAGGCCTACGGGTCGTCTGAGCAGCCAACAGAACTCCAAGAGACTCATACCAACCTCAGAGGTTCAGAAACATGCAGAGTTAACAGCCCAGACAATACAAACTCGATCGATATAAACGACACAGCCAATAACCACACCTCTACTTCTAACCCCAGGTCCAAAAAGAGCATGGCACAGATCGCAACTGTAATGACCTCCCTCTGCGCATGCGTCTTCCTCGCCGCTCTCGAAGTAACAATCGTATCAACTGCTCTCCCAACCATTGCCGCTTACTTCGCTTCTGACTCGGGCTACACATGGATCGGCACGGCCTTTGTCCTAGCTCATACAGCTTCGACCCCATCGTGGGGGAAAGTCTCGGACATCTGGGGTAGAAAACCCATCTTATTAGTTGCCAATGTCATCTTCTTCGTGGGAAGCCTCATCTGCGCCTTGGTAGATGATCTCGCTGCTTTTATTGCTGCTCGGGCTATTCAGGGACTAGGCGCTGCTGGGATGCAGACCATGGTTAATATCTGTATCAGCGATATGTTTTCGCAGAGGGATCGGGGGTTGTATTATGGGCTAACCTCGATTGTATGGGCCGTCGCGTCTGGAGTTGGTCCTGTGATTGGAGGTGCGTTTACTGATCGGGTCAGGTAAGTAGAGCTATCAGTTAAGGTGTCATTATTTATTAACAATTGTCTAGTTGGAGGTGGTGTTTCTGGATCAACTGTAAGTTTTCAGTATAACACCTGTACCATGACTTACACCTTTAGTGCCAATCACCGCCGCTGTCTTTGTTTTACTCGTCTTCACCCTCAAACTCCCGTCTCCCAATACACCTGTATGGGCAGGCCTTAAAGCGATCGACTGGCCCGGAAGTTTTCTCGTTATAGGAGGCACCTTGATGCTGCTCCTCGGTCTATATCTAGGCGGTGTCTATGAGCCCTGGAACTCAGCGCCAGTTGTCTGTCTCATTCTCTTCGGAATTATAACCGGGGCTTTATTTGTTCTGAATGAATGGAAGTTGGCGGAGTATCCCGTGATTCCGGTCCATGTCTTCAAGGCCTGGTCTTCAGCTGCAGCATACGCCGTCACCTTCTTCCATGCTTTTGTGTTCATGGGAGTGGCTTACTACCTCCCACTGTACTTTCAAGCAGTTCTGTTGGCCAGCCCTCTTCGCTCTGGTCTTTATCTCCTTCCTTTTATCCTTTCAATCACCATAACTGCTGCAGTGACTGGTGCTTACATCCAGTTAACTGGCAAGTATCTCCCAGCCGTCCATGTCGGGCTAGTCATCATGACTCTGGGGATAGGTCTCATTATTGACCTAGACATGGACCCAAACTGGTCAAAACTCATCGCTTTCCAAGTTGTTAGTGGGATAGGCGTAGGGATGAACTTTGAGGGGCCTTTGCTAGCAGTTCAAACTGTTGTGCCGCACAAGGATGTGGCGGCTGCTACTACGGCCATGAGCTTCGTTAGAACCATTGCCACGGCCATATCCGTGGTCATTGGCGGAGTCCTCTTTCAGAACGAAATGAAGGGCAAGAATAATGAACTTGTTGATGGCCTTGGTCCTCAACTTGCTCGGTTGTTTGATGGAGCAACTGCGTCTGCAAGTGTTGACGTGATAAAGACGCTCCCGCCAGAGTCACAGTTGGTGGTGAGAAAAGCATTCTTTCATTCTCTGGATAAGATGTGGATAATGGTAAGTCAGACGGTTGATGGCCAGACTTTATGCAGTACTAATTTTGAATAGTATGCGGCATTCTCTGGCGTCGGATTGTTGCTCGGTTTCTTCATTAGAGCGCAGCATCTTAGTAAAGACCACGAGGCCGCGCATTTGGGTATTACCGACAAGACACATGCACCTAGCTCAACAGAAAGGGCTACAGGCTCTACTCCACCCAACGAGAACGGCCAATCGATCCTCGACGCTTCCAATATTGGTAGTAGATGAGCGGACTGGGACCAGGCCACTTTATCATGATCACGAGGGGCATGACTATGAAGTAGCAACATCTAGATATCTTTCATATTTGTCCAGGCTGCTTTTGCTGTTTTTATCTCTTAAAGAGTCTTCTTCATCTCTGCTTTGCGTAGGTAGTCAGGTGGTATACAAGGAGCCTATTAAAGGATCGAATTTCACGTCAGACTACTAAAGCCGATATCTAAAGCCAACCACCTGCCAATCTGTTACGTCTTCCGACTCTGTAGCTGTAACATCTCTGGACCTCTCGACATGTTCCCTCACAATGCCTCCCGAACCAGCACTTCCACTGACGCCCTCTTCCTTTGTTCTTCTTGCATTAAGCCACATAAGATAAGTCCTCAGGCTCAAAGTGCATATGATTGCCAGACTGTAGCAAATCATTATAGCCTTAAATGCAGTCTCGTATAAGGGATCCTCCGACTTGAGAAAAAAGTGCGGGCCAGCCATATTCCCGCAACAGTAGGTAACAAATAGCATGGCTGTTATGGTCATCTTCTTGGTAACTCCACGGTAGTTTGACTGCACGAGGGCCATATTGAGGGGCATTGCGGCAGAACCGCTCGATAGGAGAAAATAGGCAAAGAGGTGCAGGTTGTGAGGCACGTGGCTTCGTCTGTAGATGATGGCGCTGCCGATAACGCAGGGTAGAATGACGCCAACGATCAAGAGACAGTTAAGGGTCCGGAAACGGCCAGCCAAGTAGCCGCTCCCTGCAATTATACCTGCAGATAGCAGCGAGTAGGGTATGTTGATGAGAGTAGAGTGTAGGTTAGTAAACCCAAATGACTCGACAACAATGTTGGCAAAGCTCTGTGAGCCACCGTTTGGAATCTGGGTGAACAGCTCAATGCCTACAATGAACCAGGACTTGGGGTCAGACAGACACTCACGTGCTTGGTCCCATTCCCAGCGTGTGCTTTCAGTTATTCCAGTACCGGAAGACACAACCCGTTTGGCCGCAATCTGCCTCTCTTCCGGTGAGAGAAAGGTAGCGTTGGAAATACTATCCGGGAGAAAGAAGAACAAGGGGACTGCCCAGAGAAAGGTTGTAGTACCCAATATGACATACATCCATCTCCAGGGTCTCATTGTTGTATTTTGAATATGACCGACTCCAAATGCAAGCAAGCTGGCGACCAAGCCGCCGACAGAGTTTCCCGAAAACCAGATTCCCACCCGAGTTGGCATCTCATCGCGCGTATACCATGTCGAGGTGAGAAACATGAACCCTGGTGTTATCGTCGCCTCTGCAATGCCGAGAAGAAAGCGCACTATCAAGAGACCGCCAAAGCTATGGCACGCAGCAGTCAATGCAACAACCGCCCCCCAGAACAAAGTGTTGGCCGTAAGATACTTTCCAGTGGGAAGACGTGCAACAAGTATGGTAGTTGGATAAGTCCAGAGAAGATAGCCCAGATAAAAGACGCTGCCTACCCAGCTATATTGCTGTCCTTTGAGATGCTGAGATCCAACTGTGAGCGGTCTCCTGCGTGAAAGTTGAGGAAAGACTCACGTTATCCTTTCGCAGTCCAAAAACAGCAGCACTCGACAGAATGACCTTGTCCATAAAGTTGAACATGTAGGTGATGAACAAGAGAGGAATGATGGTACGGTCGATCTTGGCTAATACCCTGCTTTCTGCTTCACTGCTGATGACTGTCTCCGGTCGCGCCCATATCTCACCCCCTATATGGCTATTGAGCAACGGTACCGTCGGATCATTATCGCATTCATCTCGAGCGGCTGAACCATACAGGCCTTCAAGTGACGATAGAGTATTAGTCGAGTCGTCTATGGAACTCGGCTCGCGCATCGTCGTGGAGATGGCCAGCTGAGGCGCAGCAGAACACAAAAAACTAGACAGCTTGAGTTTCCTTTACAAAGCAGTTATGAATAATTTCTATCCAGGATTGTAGGCTTGAAACGGCGTTATCTTGAGTACGTAACATCAAGAGACCGTGGTAACACCTCAGATAGTTCATATCACCAAGGCCAGACCCTTGGGGAAAAGATTTGTAAAGCGGTATACACGCAAGCGATATCTCAGAGCATAATATCCGTAGAGATTACTAGTAGCAAAAATATAAACGCTTCATCTCGTCATCTCGCCTTGTCTCACTGAGACTTCTGGAGGCAATGTGCAGTCGATGCCTGAGACCATCACTAAGCCAGGTCACGTGCACCCAAAACCTCCGGCTTCAACGTTTCGCCGAACCCGCAAAGAGTCGCCCCATAATCATTTGAAAGCCCGTCAAAAGCATCCACTTGGAACTTAGATATTGAAGGCAAAAGTCCAGTTCTCTTTGTCTGGACACTTTTCCTCTATCTTTCATCTCGACCGAATAGATTTTCGATCGCCTACTGCCAGCCATGTCGTGGAGAAATCAAGGAATAACTGGCTCCAACAACATCCCCCTGGGCAAGCGGCGCTGGGGTGAAGAAGATGAATTTGTTGATGGCGATGCTGGCGCTGATCGCGACCTGAAGCGCGGACGCGACCCCGAGCCTCGCAGCGAAGCCGATGGACCTCGACGCCGAAAGAAGCGAAACAGATGGGGTGATGCATCCGAGAACAAGGCCGCTGGTCTCATGGGCTTGCCCACTGCCATTTTGTCCAACATGACAAGCGAGCAGCTCGAGGCCTACACGTTGCATCTGCGAATTGAGGAAATCTCCCAGAAGCTGCGCATCGACGATGTCGTTCCAGCCGACGGCGATCGGTAAGTTGAGCCTTCTCTTGAATCGTGTCTTCACCACTAACACAGCACAGATCTCCTTCTCCTGCGCCTCAGTACGACAACCACGGTCGACGTATCAACACGCGAGAGTACCGATACCGCAAGCGACTCGAAGACGAACGTCACAAGCTCATCGAGAAGGCGATGAAGACTATTCCTAACTACCATCCTCCACAGGACTACCGTAGACCTACGAAGACTCAGGAGAAGGTCTACGTTCCTGTCAACGATTACCCGGAGATTAACTTCAGTATGATTGCTAACCCTTTAACCCTACTTACCAACGTTCTATTCCCTGTTTTTGCTTTCCTTTTGGAGTTTGATCAGACTCACCATCACACCCTCGGTGTTTTTGCGAGGCCTGGTCCTTCGTCGAAATGGACTAACCCATCACCCGTTCATCTAATCTTTACGAATCAGACACTAACACTAGCTCTCTCGTACTAAAGTCGGTTTACTTATCGGACCTCGAGGTAACACTCTGAAGAAGATGGAGGGAGACTCTGGCGCCAAGATTGCCATTCGTGGCAAGGGCTCCGTCAAGGAGGGCAAGGGTCGGTCTGATGCCGCGCACGCCAGCAACCAGGAAGAAGATTTGCACTGTCTTATCATGGCCGATACCGAAGAAAAGGTCAACAAGGCCAAGAAACTTATTCACAACGTCATTGAGACTGTAAGTCAATACCCCAGTTCCATCAAACTGTTACTAACACTCATAGGCTGCTTCTATCCCTGAAGGCCAAAACGAGCTCAAGCGTAACCAGCTCCGAGAACTCGCCGCGCTCAACGGTACCCTCCGAGACGATGAAAATCAGGCTTGCCAGAACTGTGGTAAGATTGGTCACCGCAAGTACGACTGTCCCGAGAAACAAAACTACACTGCTAGTATCATTTGTCGCGTTTGTGGTAACGCGGGCCACATGGCTCGCGATTGTCCCGATCGTCAACGCGGTGCTAGCTGGCGTAACAACGAGGCTGGCGGTCGCCCTGCTGGTCGTATCGGTAGCGGAGATGCCGTTGATCGTGAGATGGAGGTAAGATGTCCCGGTTTCTCTTTCTTATCATGTTACTAACGATTTCTAGCAACTCATGCAAGAGCTTGGTGGAGGATCTAACGGACCCCCTGCGCGTATCGAGGCCGGCCCCGGCTCTCAGAGCAATGCAGACGCGAAGCCCTGGCAACGAGGCCCAACCGGCGGACCTGCACCATGGCGCAGTCGTAACCAGGATTCTAACGAAGGAGGATCATCAGCTCCTTGGGCCCGAGATCGTGGCAGTCGCAACCAGGATCACCATGGCGGTAACGGCGGTGACAGCTATTATGGCCAAGGCTATGGAGGTGCTTCAGGCGCCGCTGCTCCTTGGCAGCAACAGGCTCCTGGAACTCAGGGTGGGTATGGCGCTTATCCTGGCTATGGTGGTTATGGGGCTGCTCCCGGAATGGGTGCACCTCCTGGCCTTGGAGCTGCCCCTGGTGGCGCCCCTCCCC
>JAATHB010000502.1:0-30111 GCA_014822075.1 Fusarium buharicum | reverse complement strand
GAGGGAGGGAGGGGTCACCCTTGGAAACTCTCATCTCAAGTTTTGAGTTGGGAGTCAGCGGGAGAACGCCACTTGGAGGGTCTGAGACAGGAGATGAGAGCTTCACTTTGGCGGTGGTGGGAGGGGAGAAGTCAGTCACATGTGGGAATTAAGATACCTGATTAGCGTTTCCTTTGTAAACACGGAATTGCTACTTCTTGGCATTGTGAGGGTTGTCTATCAGAACCAGCTTTCATGACCGCTCAAAATGACCCAAGCAAGATTTTTCTTTTTCCTCTTGGGCGACGACATTACCAGCGATCGACTATGCATGAGCAATCATTTCGGTAGTTATGTTGGGTACGTATTCGGGCTTCGTAAGGCTACCTTAAGAGGAAAAAGACCAAAGATAGGCGATGATCTGCGCCCAGAATAGCCAAGCAGCCAAGCTAGAAAGATCCAAGCACTGCGCTTGCAAGCCTGACTGCCATGCCCAAACAAAATACATACAGCATGGTCACAAGGCCAAAGGACAAGAGACCGCCCAGACTTGTGATGGTACTGGCAGTGATAAGCTTTGGCGCCACTTGGGGGACAAAAGGCTGAGGTGAAGGGAGGGTGAATGATAGAACGATGACGCCCAGCAGTATCAGCACTTTATTACAGACACCTTGTTGAAGAATAACATGGCCTGATTGATACTGTGCTGTTCCTACTGATGAGGGAGGACTGCATAACCACGCACTATCTGCAAAAGCCGCTATAGCCGTGATGTCGTGATCTTCATCCGCGTCAACATCATGGACTTTGCTGTCTGTCTTCTTGTTGACTCACAAGCCAAGCCCGGTTTAAGGCTGAAGGAGGAGACATCCGCTGCCCCCGAGTGGGTTCCCGAAAATGCCGGAGACCCTTGGATCCATACGGCGGAGGAAGTCAATTTTTAGCAACCAAGACGCCTTTTTTTGATGAGAGATGCCATTCAGCTGGAAACATAATATCAGCACTGGCTGTAAGTAGACATGCTAGCTATCAAAAGCTGCAGGTGGCTTTCTGCATCATATCACGATCAAGTAAGCCACTCGCTCTATCGCCGTACTGTATCTATGTAAGGGATAGACTATCAACTGAGCCACCAATAATGCAAAACTCTCTTTCACAACTTATCCATTTATGACAAGACTGCGCCTCTATGCACATGGGCATCGTAATACAGCAAATAAACTTGAATTGCTTCTCTCGGGACACTGGTATTCGGCCAAACCCTGTGGTGTCATATCTTCGTGGCGCTGCCATCCGTGGCGTCCGCACCTCTTCACGTCAAAGCCATACCCCTTGACGATCCTTTGTTCGAGACTCTTTGACATGTTCAGCCCTGTGAATCTGAGGGATGGTATGTTCAGTTGTAGAGGGGGGCATAAGCTAGAGTCTTTCGGCGCTGGTCAAGCTGCATGCAGTCAGCTCACCCCTTTGCTAGCATACAGATACGCAATGAGGAGATTATTGAGAATATCGGCTTAATCGGATTAATACGATCATGTCGTAAAGCAATTCGGATGTATAGGAAGGGCGGATAATACGGCCGTTGCCTTGTAACCTTGCATGTACAGTAACCTTGTTTAATTGACTGCTTGCCGAAAAGTCAATGCCTAACCTAGTGATCACTTTATATAGCAGCTTGCTAGGAAGCATCCGAAAGATCCGGGATGAACCACGTAAGACGTCAAGATTGACTTTGATAGATAGCTGACGTTTGATGAGACGCAAACTGAAAAGCCACAGCTGTGGGCCAGGTGTTTCTCTAATGGCTCTCGTATGTTGAGCACAGCCGAGGAACTGCTGATGTAAAGTCGGACATGCAGGTTTACATCAAGATAGGGTATTAGCTGTCTTCATGTGAGAACATAGTTGGAGCGTTGCTGGCAGAGTCTCGTTGACCAATATCCAGTTTCACTTAATAGTATAGACAAGCGCATCCGGAGAGGCTTTCAATTACAATTCAAGCAATACATAATAGATTAGGTTCTTGTCTGAAACTTTTCAGCTTAATTTTTGTCTCTTATTTGAGCCAAGCCATGTTGTGAGCTAACAAAGAATTGTATTGTTTGCATTCTAGACAAAGCCAGCCTGCCGCGCCACCTTGATTACCGTCGTAAGTTTGTCATGCTTTTCACATGGTACCATTCTGCAGCATAGTAATTTACATACGTTTTGAACCAATAGGAATAAAGGGAACTCTGCATAGACGCCGAAATGAATAGTACATTCTAAAGTTGATATCATGCGAAGTCCATTGCTTCCGAGGCTCACGGAAGATCGTTCGGCTACATCTATGAGAAGAATCTAACTTTCAAGAGACGATTAATGACTTTTCATATAGCCGAAGAGCGATTTGATGTGTACATATTGTAGATCATGGTGTATGTAAGAGCTCCCCAGAATTAGTTGTGGCGCCATGTAGATAGGTTAGTAAAGAAGACTGCCATGTTTACCATGGCAAGGCCATTGCGGTCAAACAGCCAGTGGTATAAGAAAGGGGTAGAAGTGAAATTAAAATTGGAAGTAAATACTTAAAGTACTTAATTTATCATTGAGTTTAAATGGCTTGGCCAGGTGTACAATGAGCTAAGTCCCGGCAGACTTTGGCAAATAGAGATGAGTGTCGTGTTGGGTGGACATCGACGCAGCTGTACGAGGATATTCAATGCACGAAAAGAAGGGGAAAAAAGAAAGGAATCGAAAGAGAGTAGGAAAGTGTATCAGCTTTCTACAAGATGGTAAGTAGCAGGTTAACTATGAAGCTGCGCCGAAGGAGGATTAGACACCAACATTGACGATCACGACACACATCTGGTCGAAACCTCGAAACGACGGAACACGTAAAAAGCCTATTGCCGATTAACTGAACATTCAGCTGGGACCTGTGGGATTCTCTAAGACGGGGGTATAAATCTGTTTATCTGTGGACCAGTAGTTGCTCATGGACGAGTTTATGTACTCCAAACTTGGTGCCTGTGGAGGCAACACAGCTTGGCACTCGCTGTTATTTTAGCAGAGACGGAGCCCTTCACTTTAAATATAGAGTAATAGCGATGGGTTTAGTATTGCGTAGTAAGTAATGTATATTAGTATATCTTATGCTGTATCGAGAGACTGCCCCGAAACGAAGTAAAGACACCAGTTGTGAGTTGCTGCTTGCATTGGAATGCAGTAGCCAATTCCACTATAATTCTAGCAATATAAATCCATCGAGAACTTGTAAAAACACAAAATATAGAGCATTATTGATGTAATTGATGTGATAAACATGCCGGCTCACTCTCCTCTCATACTCCTATATCTCGCGAATGCTCGCACGCATTCCGCTCGTACAAATTCTTCCCCAAGCGCCAAAAAGGCCAATAAAACGTACATAGACTTCAAATAAATCAACCGCCTCGGAAAGCTATGTGTGAGGAGCAAGGCCTATTAGCTGAGGTCTCCTACTAAGACTTTCGTGGCCGAACAAACTTGGAGGTCTCCAGCTACAGAAACAAAGCAGCGGGAGGACTTGAGCTCAAAAAGATCTAACAGAAAGACTGTAGTTTCTGAAAAATCTTGATCACTTTTCGGTTCTGTCGTTGAATCACTGTTGATGTTTAAATGCTTCATGCTGTTATCGCAGAGTTCCTACTTTCACGGCCCAAAACTTGTATCTCCAACAAATTCCCCAAGACAAAAGCAGACTATTTTAGACCACTTTGCACAAGACGCACTCGATCTGTCTATTGAGCTAGGCTTGAATGGAGTGTATGTAGTTTCTTCCCCAACATCAGCGGTCTGGGATCGACATATTCGCTTCTCCAGCAACTGCGGATCACCATTCCGGAGCCGTTCCACTGCACGGCAGCGCTGGGTCTAGCGAGGACTTGAGTCTTGGAGCCTGGCCCAGGATTATTGCTTGCAGATGTAAATCAACACTGATCATCAGGGGAGTCGACGACGGTCTAGAACGATGAGAT
Organism: Fusarium buharicum; assembly: GCA_014822075.1. Classification (NCBI taxonomy): domain Eukaryota; kingdom Fungi; phylum Ascomycota; class Sordariomycetes; order Hypocreales; family Nectriaceae; genus Fusarium; species Fusarium buharicum. The sequence goes on along the minus strand of JAATHB010000502.1, from coordinate 26,134 downwards.
TGGGGTTGCCACATTGGGTACTGTGGAAAACACCAACCAAGCAACTATCGCCAGTGAACATGAACATCTGAATAGCTTCATGTGTGGTTATACAGTGCAAACCAAAGTGAATTAACTTTTATTTGTTAGAATTTACCGATCTAAGCACCAGTTGGTTATCTCCAACGTGTCCGCCATGTGCATCCTCAAAATGGCATCCACCCCCATATTGCTGATCTTGAAGAACAAGTATTTTACTGTAGAACCCTTGATCGCCATTGCAACCCGTAGTCTTCACTCCGGACGACTTAGAATGAACGGAGTCGAGTCCGTCAGAGACAGCTTGCAGGCGAGAGTGACATGAGAAGCACGTCTTTGTTCGCAGTGATAAAGTGGCAAACCTGTCAAATGTCGATGGTTCCACAAATGGGCATTTTTTTACTTTACCGTCTTTTGATACCGTCGATCGAATTAAACCTCGGCTTGTTAAATAGACTTTTTCTTTCTTGTCCCCTCGTTACATGATCGACGAGTAAAGAGCGCATCAAGATGCAGCATTTATATAACGACGTCATTGCGATCGTGAGCTTAGCTCAAGACCATGGAACTTTCAATGCCTGACTCATTTGTTATCGAAATGAAACCTCGGATTTCTAAATGCAGTTTTCTGCAGAGAGTAGAGGGCATGTCTCTTCACACGTGGTAGTGGCATGACTGAGTGCATGACCTCATGGCGAGGATCATCTGCCACAGGCGGCATGATGCGAACTAGAGAGCTCACTCTGCATTAGTATTGCAACGTTGTAGATTAACTGCAAGTATGTACTAGAGCAGCATGAATAATGTTGACGCGATAGACGCGTTTCACGAGGTTGAAAACAATCACATCACGTATGCATCGGTGAACAAATATGGTATGGTTGGTTAACTTATGGTATTTCTGCCATTCAGTGTGGGAGCTACCTCTTGCGATTCATCACCGCCATCCTATCCCATCAAATCAAATCACTCTCGTGTCCACACGAGAGAATATCGTCCACTCTCTAACAAGTCCCTCACCCCTTCAAAGGGTGTATCGGCGGCCTAAGCCAGCCGAGTAATGTATTGATCCAACAAGATGGGGTATCCCAATGCAAAGAAGAGTATAATAAAAAAACAAATAACAACGCCTGAAACATGTGTGCAACTGTCCTTGTTGCATTGAGTGGAAAGTGTTGTCCCCAAAGTCTAAATGCGCTTTCCTGTCATAATGAGTCCTGATGCTGATGCCGATGCCAATGTAGAGCATGCAAAAGAGAAAGAGGTTGTTTGTTGGGAGGCAGAGCGAAAGCGAGAGGAAGTAGTACAGGTATGTTGTGGTGTATGAGCGATACGTGGTGGGTATTGTATGGATCTGAGTGTCTATAGTCGTTCCATGAGGGCAAGTCGAATGAATGACTGAGAGTTGATGTGATGGCGAGATGTGAAGTATCAAGAGGTGATGTTGAGCAAGGCGTTGCGGCAGTCAAGTCGTGTCGGTTGAGGTGTCTAAAGGGGGTATCATAGTGTCGAACTGCTCACGTCCTTGCTTCTCCTCCATGGCATGAAGCCATTTACTTCTTGTGCGACTTGCCGGATCGCGTATAGTTTCTTCGCACGCGCTCGCGTCCACGACGCTCCTCCTCGTCGCTGCCACTGCTGTGACGGCGACGGTCCTCTTCGTACCAGGTGCTCAGGGCCTTTCCGCCAAAGGTGAGGTCCTCGTCTTCGATGATGGTTGGCTGAACCCAGGAGTAAGCTGAGGGATCGACTTCGCGGGCTGCAGGGTCGAGGGCCTGGAGATTGGGGAGATAGTAGTAGTAAGTTGTGTCGGTTGAATGAGCCATGATGACTGATGTGATGTGGTTTGATGTGAGTAAAAGATTTGTTTTGCAGATTGATGTTGTTGTTATATGGTATTGTTGTTGTTTGTTTGTGTGTGTTGTTTGCTGGTCCCCTTATTTTAAGTCGATGGAATGGACACGCCCTGATAAACAAAGCTAGTGAGACAGACCAAGGGAAGACAAAGCTGAGGTGGCGGCTGTGGTGAGTTGATAGTTGCGTCAAGCAGTGATGATAAAGAGGTCCAGCTCGTGTACAAAAAAGGCAAACGCTGAATCCAAACCAAGACTGTGATGGTATCTCTTGATGTGTTGTTGTGTTGTATGTAAGTAATATCAAGAGAGAAGGAAAAGCTCGGGCAAGGGGATTTCGGGGGGAAGGCTGATGGATATACTTTAAGACAAAGGCTGTGGGGAGTGAATGGAGCCTCAGGTGAAGAAGGCTCCCTAAGCGGAGTGGGCTCTATTCAAGGGGGGAGGGGGCGTGGCAACTGCCAAGGGGCGTGAAGGAAGCTGAGCCGCACTGTGCCCTGTATGAGCCTCAGCGGCACAGTATCTAAGGGTCATTGCTGGGTTTTTACAGTGGCAACTGGGGGACGTGGCTTCGATGCCGAACAAGGCATACCGTCTCGGGGCACCATCTTCCGCGCACAGTGAAACCAAAGGGGGTGAGTCTAACCAACCGACCGGAATCTCGTCCCTGATTCAAGCTCTAAATGAGGCCTGGGCTCTCTAACTCTTATTTTTTGACACGACAAGGCCAGGCTGGACTGGGACCCATTCCGACAGAGCATTTTGCGGGGATGAGCGAGGGCCTGGATAAAGATGCCCTAGGTCTGTCTGGCATTCAACCAAACAGTCACTCACAGCTTCAGGGCCTTCGGATTCACCGAATTCTTTGCGTTACATGCGACGCCGAATATCGGGCTTGGTGGATGTTTGCATACCCCAAGGCTTCCATCATTCATTCAAAAACCAAACTAGAAAATCGTGAGGGAATTTTGTTGTTGTTATTGTTGAGTTCTCATTCGCGCGCACACGCTGGAAAAAACTTTGAGGGTTGGGTTGGGGTGTTGAACCCGCTCTATCAGAGTCAAGATGGATGGACGGTCTTGCACATGACTGGATGAACCAAAAAGAGGATGCTGAGTCTTTTTTCCTCTTCTTATTCAGAAGAAGCAAATCAGTGCCTACTCGAGCAACTACATCTCACTCCCCTTCTCGGTCGGACTATTTAGACTACATACGTGTTATGTTTATTTACTGTGTCGTTTGATGAAATGGCGGAAAATACGGTCTGCTCCAATACGAGTTGAGTTGTCTTCTCAACTCGAGTAAGACATAAAAAAAGGGCCGCTTGTTGGGCGATCCGGCTTGGCAGCGTTTACCAAAACGGGAAACTGGATTTAATCTCTTGATTCGATTGCTGGCATTTCATTTTGCAAAGACATTCGAATGATATGGATGTCTTGGATCAAGAAACTTGAAGTGGGCCGTGGCTCCGCCTCGGTGAACTGAACAGATCGGAACTCTAGTGATAGACATCGGCCGAATGGTTGATAAAAGTGAGGCTAGAGATGCTGGTCTGGTCTGGTTAGGGATCATGAGCTCGGGCCGTGTCCCCAGAATAGAAGATGAGTCGATGGTACGACATGTTATTTCGCTTACCATGGAGGTCTGGACTGATATCCATCCTTGATGCTATCGTAGACGAGGATTGTGACAGACACTGTGTATGCACAAGATCATCTCATTCGTGTTGGATCTCTTTAATGGTTGAAGATGGTTACAGCTGCCTACAGTTCAGCCAGCCAACCCACTGTGACTATTGCCGCCTTGCGTACGCCTAGCGACGAATGATAATCCAAGATGGACCAAGAAGCAGGCCTCACACAGAAAACAACAAGGCATCTCGCACAAAGATACCCTTGGCAGTATATGATCTGCTCCGACTCTTTTGCTTGATATTGGAGAGATTTCCAACCTCGGGTCCGCCGCCACCTGTTCAGGCCAACAAACACCACGCAGCGACGCACTCGCGATGGGGCCTGATTGCGGGGGAGCAGGCATTGCGCAGAGGCTCCGACAGGGGGACCACGAGAAGGAGGAGAAGGGGGAGTGCAGATAAGATGATAACCTAATGATAAGTAGAGATAGACTAGGTGCCTATTTGAGCAACCTGTCAGATGCAAACCATCGCTCCCCCCGCGCAAACATGCGCAAAAGACCACATGGTTTACGATGGGATGGATAACCCCCATTACATTTTTTACATTCAACATCGGGGTTCCATCTGCTGACGCCTGGAGCTGCTGACGATGGAACGCGTCGACTGCCTTGAATAGACTGTCCAGTAAATGAACGCAGCTGACGGGGACAAGAATACGCTTAATACGTCTGGGCTGAGTCGAGATAGAGGTCCTTTACGCCGCAAGCGCGCATCTAAGAGCTCTGGACCCTGATTTTCAGCCCTGAGATGGTGCACAAAACGCCCTCCATGAACAATATACTTGTTGAACAAGCAGGACTCAAAGAGCACAACGTGTCGTAGCGACTGAGGCTCGTGGCGATCACCTGCAGCTTGGAGTCAAGATAATCTGAGACAAGAGGACGGCTAGCTCGCCAAACCCCATGATTTGACAAGCGCATGTGCCGCATCTTGATTCTGATTGTGATAGAGCCCGAGAATGCGGGGGGGGAACCGTCGTCACATGTTGTCTATTGAAATGGGGGATCGAATTAATAGGTGGGGATTACCATGGACGGAAAAAAAGGAGCTGTGACAGAGCTTCGCGCCACGAGGATCGCGGGCTGAAACGGTGAATGGATTCGCATGAGGGAAGAATTTCATCACGTCCGTATTGCGGCGGCCAAGTTTTTATTTGGATACGAGAGGGAGACGTTATCCTTTGCGATAGCTTTCGGAGCCAGAACGAAGCCGAGGATGTTGCTGTAAAGGGGAATCTGGGGTCGGGCCTTGCAGGGCTCGGCATGAAGATGGATCCCTGTCCAGGTCTCCGGGAGCCTTGTGCACTTTACCGAAGATCACGGAGCCGCTATCTCTCTCTTTCCGGGCGCCCGGCTCTCTGCAGATAATACAGACGGTCCTAGAACATTTCTAACCCTTGATATCGAACCGCCTCGACCTACAGCCGTTGGAGTCTATTCCCGAGTCTATTGAAAAGTTTGTTTCCGAGTCTATTGGCAAGTTTATTGAAACTCTTTTTTTACATTTCGAGACACACTGTCTGACTGGCTTTTTCCCTCACCGTCGACCTGGCATCAGCCTCGAGGTTGGGCTGTCAAAGTTTTAAGCCACCCGCTCTTTTGGCTTGACTCATTCCCCATTCAAGGGGGGAATACATATTCTTTTGGGAGTTGGCCGCCACGGAGCAAGCCTTTGAGTCAGTCATGGGTCACCGTCAGTTTGGGCTGTGCTCACAGTGTGCGCTTCTAAAGTCTTTCTCTTTTTCCAACACCCCCTTCTAGCCTTGTCGCTCTCGTCAGCCACAAGTTACCAGAAAGACGTCAAGATTGCTGACTAGGCATGACACCGCCATGTTGCATATGTATTGAATAATATAGTAGCAGCGCATATTGCTGACTCTCACCGACTCTGGTTTTTCAGTCTTTGTCTTGATTCAAGATGCCATGACTGACTCTAGCACACACAGCGCAGGGAACCCCCGCGATGCCAAGCACCGTCTCTCCCCGCTCCGGCTTCGGCCCGGCCTTGGTGTAAAGAAACGGGCTTCCGTTACCCGCCCCGTCCGGCATGAAAAATCTTTTGACTCTCGGACCTTGAGAATTTTCTTGGCTGCTCCTCACTTAATCGCACGGTATTAGAATTCTGGGGAAACCAAAGGACTTGTCAGGGCCAGGGCGCGGATAGTACCTATGCAGAACCGTTTGAAGGTATGTACCGAGGCGCCGGCGGCCGGGCTGGCTGTTCTTCTGCTGCAGACTCTCTACGTACAGCATCTTGAGATGATCTACAACGGAAAGTAGCGGGATGAATAAAAGTTAATGATGAAAGCAAGGCTTGAAGAGCAAGGCCCTGAGTCAAAAACTGCTCCGCCTTGTCTGGTTGGCTATCTTTTCTCGTGGGGTCTAAAATCTAGGAGCTTTTGCCCCCAACGACGTCACCAGGACATAATCAATGGTTCAGTATTTCACTAAAACACGTTTTGCCGAGATCCACTATTGCTTGTCTGGGGAAGAAACAAAGAATTAAAGAGAAGATTTGTAACAAAGAATAACCGGTTTTGCAGCGGACAGAACCTTCGGGTTTAAAGTGGCAGAATCGCCCCCCGTCTATGATGTCACTCTTGGCAGGTAGAGGCAGAGTTCCTGAACGAATCTGTGAGGCGGTTCCGAGATCTTGGGTAATGGGGGGCGAAAAAGACTGTGACTGGTGAATTCAAGCTGTCGTCCAAGGGGCGTGTAACGTGTAATCTTTCCCGTCTTGTTGTAATTGATGCGACAGTATGAGTTTGTGAGACGGAAAGAGAAGCAAGCATTTTGAGCTTGGCGGGCTTACACGACGTAATTCTGGTTTCAAGGAATCGTAGCGATGTTTTATGTGCTCATCAGAGATATATGTAAGAGCTTGCTTTGCATATGATTGCCACGGCAAGGTACTGTAACGATGGATTGGGGGTGATGAGCTTGAAGCTATTTTATTTGAGTAGATAAGATAAGTGCTGTAAACTTAGTACTACTGCAGACTACCACGTACAGTGGGCTACGAATATGATCATTATCTAGACGACATCTCTAAGATTCCTTGTTCGGTATAGTGACACTTTTAATGCACATGTCATTGCTAATTGGGACTCTACTGCATATTTCCATGCTAAAACTGAAAGCTTTTAGTGCTAACGTTGGAGCTTCGTAGCTAACGGCCGGTTAATAAGGGCACAGGCACAAAAAGGGTAGAAAGGAAGTTAGATTGTCGATCACTTAGTACTACATCTGACTGCACCCTTGATGATGTCCGTCATATTGAACTGATATGTTTCTCTATACCATAGAATAACTTGATATCTCCATTAGTTATCGCCTTAATCTCATCGGAGATAACCTAAAGTCTAGGCCCGAGCATTGGAATTTACACGACACGCGTAGTCACCTGACACAACCAACACACACACACCCCGCAGTGAGGGAGGCCAGCTTAGGTATCGAGCCACAACCAATTCAATCAAATCCTTCAGCCGCGACAACTCACCCAGATCGAAATGCGTTGCCTGACATTGGTTACAATAAGCGGAACAGAAGTCAACAACGTCATCGTCAATGCTAGGGGCCTGGGGATAAGCTAAGCCAAGCAGAGCAGAGCAGAGCCATGCCCATGCAGATGCAGACCAGCAAGCTACTCCCTAATCTTGCCCCTGCCCCCGCGAGATACGACTCCTCCACCCTCACCCCAAGGCCAGCAGCAGACACAGGCTCTGCTCGACGTACTTCTGAGTCTACCCGTCCTAGGGCTTCGCGAAATGCCTCTTCGGCTACCCGCAAGGCCTCGACAAATCATGCTTGTGTCCAGTGTCGCAAGACAAAGACGAAATGTGATGGCAAGCAGCCCTGTGCGCGATGTCAGTTCACCAGCAATGACTGTACATACGACATAAAGACGCTGTCTGGTGAGAGGCTGAATCGTCTCACTCATGCCTTCAACCAGCAAAAGAGTAGACTCAACCAGCTCGAGACTATCCTGGCGGCTATGCGCACTGGGACGGACGCTGAGGCCGCAGAAGTTATGTCTTGGGTCAGGATAGGTGAATCTGTCGAATCCATCGTTTCCTATATAGAGTCCAAGTCCAAGGCTGTTGTCCTCTCTCAAAGGTCAGTCCATGTTTTGCTATTTTGTCGTCGTAAGATACCCACGATCACATGTTATCTAGAAGGTTCAAACTAGGTAGTGTTCAAGTGAAAAGATACCATATCACAGACCTGCATCTTCCTTCTTCATCTTTTGTTTCTATCAGTTCTAGGATGGGTTTTCACCTTGATCAGTGAAGTAGACTGCACCGGCTATTTCAATAGATTTCATATATTTCAACTCAGAACCACATCGACAAGTTTGATATTTGCTAATCATTATCAGGCTACTCGGTGAAAACCACGAGGCCAAGAACAAGTTCATCGAAACCCTGTTCGATAGAGCCGAGTGGCTCGACGGTACGACCTTTGAAGCCAACGGCATCCCCGTTGACCTCGGCTCCGGCGCTCATAGTCACTTCTCCTACCACTTTGGCAACCTTCCCTTCTCGAGCGGTATCAAGGCCAACCACTATCCCGCTGTTGCGCAGCAGAGTCAGCTTCAGAACTATTACGCTAAGCACAACTGGGCCATGATGACAGCAAATGACGGCCACGGCGTTGACTCGGTGACAAAAGCCTGGGCAGACACACTCAGGGAGGCTCGGCAGTTGGTTGCTGAGGGTGCGAATCCTGATGATCTCACGGGAGCGTTTCCATCCGTGGCGGCTTTGTTTGACAAGGCGGAGTATGAGACTGCGTCTATGATTAGTAAATGGGCGGTAAGGTTCATTTACAGTGCACGACGGCAGGATTATTCGTTTACTTCGATGGCTGCTGTGTGGGTGGTTTGGATTGTTATGCGATGGCAGATCAATCCAACTCCAGAGACTTATGCAGTAAGTGATTTTACCTTTCCCCAATGCTGGCGTCGGTACTCAAGTACTAGATTTTCACATCTAGTCCGAACATGGATATCAACTAACTATCATCAAGGATCTGCCTGACTGGATTCGCCCAACTGAGCTACAAGTCTTTGTCCCACACATTGACATGCTCGACTGTATATCGTGGCCCTACTTTCGAGACTATTACATACAACGTCCAGAAATGCAACAGGGTGACTTGCAGTGGCTTGCGGCATGTACTTCGGGTGTCCAAGTGAACTGGCATGGAACAATCGAGGACGCACTATGTACCGACGAAGCCACCAAGCGGAGAAGGTTCACAGCAGAGGCCGAGGTATGTTACTTTATCTTCTATTGATACCTGTCCCTGACTAGCCACAGGACGCAATAAGGGACCTGCGCAATTGGTCGCTTGCACCGTCTTACCGTGTATTCATGCCCGGCATTGATGGAAATATACCTATCAGAACCGTGGAGGACTTTGGCCACATATGAGGTGCCAGCTCACCAAGACTGGACGTGAGCAACATGTATTTGAATATTACTGTATGTTAGCGGATTGGGTTTAAACATGACTAGCAAAGGTGTTAATACCCAATAGTGGCCTTATAAGAGGCAATGTTACATGGTTATTTTGAATAGACTCTAGAAGTAGATGTGTTTAGGCTGGTTCGTTATGGTTAGAGAGAATTAAGATGGGAACACATGGGAATGGAATGATTCTAGACATGTCCTTTAGAAGATGTTCGAGAAGCCTTGTTTGACTGCCTGTAAATGTGTTGATAGTTGAGACCTAAGCAAGAATGCAGATAGATAAGGATCAGTGGTATGGTGCAATGCCGCCCATCCCAACAAGACGGGGAACATAATCCTGGTTCAAGAGCCGTCAGCCGCAGTTGACAACCTATCGTATCCTACGAAACAGAACCAGGCTGTTCCCCCCCCCTGGTCGGATGGAGGGTAAAGTTGGAAGAGGAAGAGGAAGAGGAAGAGGAAGAGGAAGAGGAAGAGGAAGAGGACCACATCCTCTTGACTGTCAAGTTGGCACCTTCAATGTCCATAACACCTTGCAGTTCGTAAAAGACTCGCGCGGCTGGCATGTTCGAGTCACAATATTTGAGAATTTGTTTTCAATAGATGTTAGTGGTAGATGCTATTAGGCTGGTTATCACGGTTAGAACTCGGCATGTGTACGTGTGTGAATAAATGAGCTTAGATATACCTATAGACTTAAATAGGTGTTGTCCTGTACCCTTCAACACTGAGATATTCTTGTCATCCAGTGCCCTTTATAGAAGCGAATCTTGCTTTCACCCTGTCAAAATTCGCAATCAAGGATCGGGCAAGAATGCAAATATCTGAGCGGCACAGCACAATGCAGCCCTCTTCAACAAGATGGAGAACATGACCCCGGTCTCAGAGCCTCTCTAGGGGGTATAGAAAAACATAAGACCTAAATTAGGGTGTATAAAAAGTTTAGGTCAAGCGCTAGTGTAAATTATACTAAAGCTTTATGATTATTTCTGTCTAATATTTCGTAGGTCCTATGTTTTCCTTCATCCCGAGGCCTATCGACCGTCAGCTTGAGATAAAAACCACCTATTATATTCCACGAAAGAGAATCAGGCAGTGGTAGCATGACAAAAGAAGCAATTTGCATTTGGAATCCACTCAATAGGCTGGCCAAGCACAACCGCTGCATGGGGGCGGAGCTGAAAGATGCACGATCACTCGTTCAAGGTTGGGCTATCAATTGTGAAGGTTGTGGTCGTGATGTCCATATTTAGTAATGCTGGGGTTGGCGGCTGAAGAGGTTGATGTATTTAATCGAGGCTCTGCGCTATTTTTGCAAACTTGATATGGATGACTACCTATATGGCTGCTTCGTATGATTTATTCAGTACTGTTGTTTATCGACCATCATGTCTTCAACTCCTCCCAAAGATACGGGCGAGAACCAGGCTGTGGAGGTCTCAATGGGCCAAGTGTCCACGTCCGACTCAAGGATAGGTCGTTTCCTATCGCGTATATGGTTCGGTATAGCATCATCCTGGCTCATACAGAAATTCAGGACTCTTCTTCGATCCCTCAGCTTTGGTATCATCACGTACCTAAGAGTTCATGAAGATGAACCGCCCAAAGTCCTTATCGACTCGTCACTCCGGCTTTCTATGGCTCGCTGCGCAATTCACATAGTACCTGCGTTCCTATCTATTGGGTTGATTACGATTAACTTTATCGGGTACTTTATTGGCAATGAACTTGAAGGCGCACAGGGCCAGGATGATCTCAAGATGGGTTTGCTCCAGGTTGCGGCTAAGATTCAGGAGCTTCTCATTGTTGGGAGCATAGGTTCTGTTATCTTTCATGCCCTTCGTTCGGAGCTTATCTTTGGCGATGGGATGCCACTTGGACTATTGGTCTCTGGCTTCTCCTTTTCGCAAGTTAGGTAGGTGTCTTGACCTGGAAACGTAGCTACCAGCTGACTTCATTAGCTACTTCTGGTCAGCCGAGTTCATCGGTGGTTTGGCTTGGAACAAAAATATGTCTTTTATCAAGAAATTGAAGAGATGCGCCTTTATCCTCCTGGTTGTGATCGGCGGTGCTCTCGCTCTCTTCGCCGGTCCTGCAACGGCCGTGCTCATGGTACCTAAAGAATTGGGATGGCCAGTTGGCGGCGGAGTCTTTTGGCTAAATGGTAATAAGCCCAGAAGTGTTTGCGATATACAGACTGACCTGGTTCTTCTAGGGAGTGAGGAACAGCTGTGGCCTACGCTTCTCAACGCCGACTACTACTCGGAAGTCGACTGCACCCTCGGAGCCGGTCAGTTCACAAACAACAGATGCCCTGCGCAAGGCTTCTTTGCTATCTATCAACACTTTTTCACCTGGTGGAACAACTTCAAGCCCGTTTCCTTCGAACTAAACGACGACTTTATGCGGAAGAGGGTGTATGCGAGACCTTCCATGTTAGCCGATGCCAATACCTGGGCTTATACAGCGCACGCGGCGACGGCTACGATGCAGGACGCATTGAGAGGTATACACATGGGTGCGTTGACACACTTGGAAGCCAGACATCCTCATCAACGCCCGTTTCCTGCCCGGTTGGTCTGGGCGGATCCCATGCGCTACAAGGTTGAGACAAAGGTGCCAGCTGCGCGAGTCTTTTGCGAACTGCAAGGTATTCTTGACATTGAAGGTGTCAACTTGACGGTCAAGTTTCCCAATCTGAATGGTCTGGATGACTATTGGGAGGGTAGAGAGCTTACCGAAGATAGAGAACCTCACGGTGCTAATGTGCTGGACGAAGTTGATGTCTTGAGTGATGTGCAACAAGCTCTGGCTACTAGAGGCATCCTGAACGACACAGAGTCTCGTCTGAATGCTTCCATCTTTGAACAAGGACGCGAGACTCTGATAATTCCCACGGACATCTGGGATAAGACCGATAACTCGCTCGGCCTAGTCATATTATTAAAGGGATTATACAATCGCACAAACACCAAGCCCCAATACGCTCCACCGTCAAATGTCATCGCCTGCTCCATTGACGCTCGATGGGCAAAGGCAGATACAGTCATGGAAATGACTATGAATACCCCTATCGATCACGAGTACCACGTAGGTAGAGTTCTTAATCTTGTCGAGACAAAGCTTGAGTTTGAAGGCCTCATGGGTTATGTTAAAGCGAGGCCACCCAACAACGGGTCCATGGTTCCCATCAGATTGACTCCAGACTGGTATGAAATGTTATCACCGACGATGCCAGATAAAGCGCCTGATTTCTTGCCATGGCTGCCCATTCAGGGATCGAAGCGGTCCACTCTTGAGACCTTGTTCACCACCAAGTTTCATCCGAATCTCACTAGACAGACAGAGGTTGAGAGCCTCATCGCCACTGTTTTCGTGGATGGAATATCACGTAGCGGACTCATTCTTAATCACTATGGAGCTCGCTTCCTCGAGGCGTGGAACTTTCCTGATTTTGGCTTCGGTCCGGACGACGATGCGCTTGCTAGAAAGTTGGTGCGCCAGGGCGACCCGATAGAGATATTCCCCGAGCCAAAGATTCTCAAGGCTGGGAACATGACGAGATTTGAGATGAAGGCTATTTACGAAGGTTATGTCATGACTATCCAAGGTTGGTTTGACTGGCTTTCTGTTATTGGCCTCCTCATCCATGCCGCCATTGCTATTGCACATACGTTTCTTGTTGTCTTCAGGCGCAAGACGGGCGGAGCATGGGACTCGATTTTAGAACTTCTTGCTTTGTCGCACACGTCTACACCACCTCCCGCATCGCTTCTTTCCAATATGTCTGCTGGGATACGGTCATTCAAGACTGTCAGGCTGGTGGCGTGTGTAGAGGCGCCAGAGGCTGGGGCGACGACTGCGTTGGAAGACAAGTCAGTACCGGGAGGGGAGCTGCAGATGAGGGTTAGAGAACATCTAGAGCGACGAGATGAAGGCCTAAGGCCGGTTGTGGATAAAGTATATGGCGTGTCAGAGCAAGGATATCGGCCATTGTTTGGCCACAATACCGCGTAGAAGCAGTTGGACAAGGCGCCCGGTACTTTGAGCTTGCTATTGGAAACGCCAGAGATAAAGGTATGAATGATAGGAAAGACATTTATTTGTGCGTATATATGATGCATTTGGATTGTAGCTGTTAAACCTTTTCTTTTTGCCTGAGGTCGAAGCCTCAGCCCTGACCTCCACTCGCTGGCTGCACACCTCCCACAGGGGCAACCGTTGTCTTGGTTGGTAGCTGAACAACAAGTCAGTGATCTAGATGAGTAATAGGTAGTTGTAAGAGGATGCCATCGATGGGAAGGGTATGGACTCAGAGGATATGGACTGAAGTGGGCATAGAGAACATAAAGCCGCTAGAGAACATGTAGTTCGTAGATAATATAAAGCGGATGGTTCCGGAAGTATATGTACGTTAGGAGAAACGGTCTGTGAAGTGAATGCTGTAGCATGGATATCGAGATATATGAGTAGAACTTCCTATACTACATACCGGTGCTGATGGCCGGTAACTAGCGGGAATGTCGAAGATCCTCTTGGACGGATCTGCCTAAGCCCAAGAAGAAGGCTGGCATGTCGACAGCTTCCGTGGGGCCGCGGTAGAGGGAATGGTGCTTAACTAGAATGCACCGTCTAATACTCAATATAGTTATACCCTTCAAGCCAAAGTTAGGGCAGCCCATAGTAATCACACAGCAGTTTAACACAACAAGAGGTATCATGCCCAATAGCCGGATAACAAAATAACCTTTCCACCAGAGTTTTCAACAGCATCGACATGAGTAATAACACGTAAACCGTCCAATATACGATCTTTTCTCATATTAGGTCCTGCATCAAGCAAGGAACTCTAAATTATAAACATGGTGAAATATATACATAACGTAAAGCAAAATCTAGCCTCTAATCCACATAACCCCCCCTCTTAAATGCACTGAGAGTACCACTCATTAGACTCGACGCAAGAGTAAGGTGCCTCACACTCAGTAGGACCGTTCCAGTTGCGGCCACCGCACTGGTAGTAGTGCTTGGCAACACCACCGGTGCCAGTTCCGATAGGACCAGCAGGAGCGGTGCCAGTGGGAATGGCGATGGGAGCAGCAGTGGTCTTAGTGTTCCAGTGGTAGTTGTAGCCAGAGGTGCTGTGGCGGATGACAGGGACACGGACGGTAGGCTCAGGGATAGGCTCGGCCTTGGCAGAGATGGAGTCATCGACGGGAGCCTCGGTGGGCTGAGACTGAGTGCCGTTGCCGGGGAGCTCGTAGGTAGGGAAAGCTCCCTCGTTCTCATCATCGTATTCGTCGTCAACGGGAGCCTTGGTAGGGACAGTCTGGGTACCGTTGGTGGGGATGTTGTAGGTAGGGAAGGGAGCTCCATCGGTCTCGCACTCCTCATCATCCTCATCGTCAACCTCGGAAGGAATAGGGGCAGCGGCAGTGGTGCGAGTCTGCAGGGTGGTGTAGGGAGCAGAGATGTTCAAGAAGGTGGTGGGAGCAAAGGTCTGAGCCTCAGTAACCTCAGTCTCGACGGGGGCAGCGGTGGTCTCGACAGGAGCAGCCTTGCTGGTGACAGGAGAGCCAGTACCAGCGGCAGCGAGAACGCTGGAGACACTGGTCCAAGCAGGCTTCTTCTCGTACTGGTCATTGTAGAGGAGGGCATCACCAGCGCCGGAGAAGACATCGGGAATCCAGCTGTACTTGTCAGTGATACCCCAGACGGTGACACCAACACATCCCTCGACGTCGAGACAAGCTCCGACGGCGTTGGCGTAGTCGTCACCCTGAGTCTTAAGAGCAGCCTCAGAGGCGGGGAGGGAAGCGTGGCGGATGTCAAGCTCAGTGAAGGCGACCTCGACATCGAGAGCAGTGAATCGCTCAAAGACAGTGGCGAGCTCAGTTCGAGAGGGAGTGGTGCCGACGATCAAGTGACCCTGGAAACCAACACCGTCAATGGGGGCACCGGCCTTCTGGAGGATCTCGACGATCTCAACAGCACGGTCGGTCTTGGCGCCGTTGTACTCGAGGTTGTAGTCGTTGTAGTACCTGTATTGTTAGCCATGTCCTAGCAGTGGCTGCGTGTGAACTTACAGCTTGGTATCGGGGTCGGCCTTGTGGGCAGCGTTGAAGGAAATGGCGAGGTAGTCAGTTCCCAGAGTCTGGTAGAAGACACTGTCTCGCCACTCTCCATCGTCAGCGATGGCCTCGTTGACTACGTCCCAAGCGTAGCAGTCGCCCTTGTAGTGGCCGACAACGTTGGCGATGTGAGTCTCAATGATGGTGGTGAGTTCCTCAGCAGAGAAGCTACCGCTCGACACTATTCTCGTTAGACCAAACACTCTATCCTTCAGACACTATTACTTACCCCAGCTGGGAAGCTGGCTGTGCCAAGTCAAAGCATGGCATCGCAGAATCTGTCCGTTCTTCTTTGCCAGATCAGGCACGACATCGGCCTTGGTGTAAGTGAACTGATCGCGGGTCGGCTCAGTAGAATCCCATTTCTGACCGTTCTCAGGAACGAGCTGACCAAACTCCTCAACGTCGTCGGCGAGGGCCTTGTAAGGGGCGTCGCTCAGGTAACCGTTGTCGACAGCGCTGCCAAAGTACTTGAGTCCAGCGGCCTGCGCCAGGGAGTGAAGTTGGGCCGAGACGGGGCTCGAGGCCAAGAGTCCGAGGATAGCTGTCTTGTGCATTTTTGTAACGACTGAATGTACACACACAAATGAATGTAATTTTCTGTTTTCTGTTTTTTATCGTTTACGTCAAGTAAAGAATGAATGAAAGAATGGTTAAAAGAAAGAAACGACAACACTCGCGTAACTCAAATAGTGGAAGTTGACGAAGCTGGGGTCGTCGTCTTCAAATACCTACATCCATAATCACAACAAACTCAATCCATGTCTTGATTAATCGTCCCACAGGCATACGAAAGATTCCTCCCCTTATTCTGACGGTGAATTTCTTTCCGTCAGTCATTGTTGGTTGAGATGCCGCGTTGTCCCCTGCAGCATCTCCGCCTCGTCTCAGGTTTGTGACAAGGATAAGGGGTTGCCGTTCATTCTCGGGCCACCGTTACCGAAACTGGTAATTGAAGTCAAGGCAGGCAAAGGAGCTTATCGCTAGTCCTAGTCCAAGCTTTTAAAGGATCGTCCCAGCCAGTGCTCATTAGTCGGACCAATTGACAGATTTTGGTTCCTGACTAAAGATTGGACTTGAGCTTGATGATTTAACCCCTTCTTCTTGGCCAATAGAACATGTTGAGAGCCTAGGATTTACTCAGCAGGGTCTGTTATTAATGCAGGAACAGGTGGGAACAATACGAGATGAACGCTTATCTCAGCGTCTGTTATACCCGTATATATGCACCTTGTATAGCTCGTCACAAACATTCCCAAACATTACTACGTAGTACAAACTCTCAAAGCGCTTCCATACTCTTCTCGGCAAGTCGGAGCCAAACGGGCGTTCCTGAAAGAGTAAGTTCATGATACAACACCTCTCAGGTCGTATCGCGATCGGCAGTCCACCTTCAAGAGTGTCGATCTCTCTCCCTTTCATGTTTCAGATACCCGGCGCTAAATAAACGTTGGCAGAGCTTGTTTTTTGCCTTGATTCTCGGTGATGATGGGGTCGTTGATGGGGAAGCTAAAGCGAGAGATTGATTAAGGTTCCCCATTATTGGCATTTCGCTTGACGTCCTTTCAATGAGATCCAATTTAAAGATGACTGGGGATTAGAATTAACACGAAAACCTGGAATTTTCGCAAGAAATCAGATCATGAGAGAAAAAGGTTAATAATCGAAAGCCTTGAAAGGCAAAGAAACAGCTGCTCCAACTGCCTCTGAAACCAATGCTACAGAACACTTCTCCAATCCCGTCTACAGAATTAGAATTTAACCGGCGGCTAGTTCTTTGCCGTGCCAAGGGTCTTGCTAATATCCGCAATTTTCAACTCCTGAAGTGTTTCGTTCCACAACTTGTCCATCATTCGTTGACCCGACTCAGTATACATGAGCGTAGGATAGCTACAGCCATGAGTTAGCAACCAACGAACAAAAGCATCGCGTATCGCAACTTACGGGCGAATCTCCCAGTCCCCAAAAGATCCATGACTCTCCTTCCCAAGCACCAAAGCCGAATGCAGATACTGCCTCGCTGCATCAACGACATTCCTCCCGAACATAAAACTTGTGATAGATACCATTGTCTGCTCTACCCAGCGCCCCTTTGTTTCTCTCATGAGTAAAGTGCCTCTCGTTGAGCTGGGATTGACGACGTTGACAATGACATCGTCTGCGTTGATTACCCCGGTGAGCTTGGAAACAAACATGACTAGCAAGAGCTTAGATATAGAATACTGCTGCATTCCATCAAAGCCTTTTGCAGTATCGACGGTATCGAGGACACTACCAGCCGGTTCCTTCATCTTCACCCACAGCGCCATGTCTGAGCCAACGAGGGTCAAGCGGCCAGGCCTGGAAGACGACCCAGTGCCCTTTGCTCTTAACACCGGCACTAGGAGGATTGCTAGAAGTATCGTGTTTAAGTAGTTGACCTGAAGCGTAGTCTCGCGCCCATCCTCAGCCCGTTGATAAGATAGCTTGCCACACCCAGCATTGAGGATAACAGCATCCAATCGCTCCAACCTTTCGCAACGAGAAGCGAACTGGCGTACAGACTCGGAAGACTCCATATCAAGGATCCATACTAGGATCTTTGCCGCTGGGAAGTCAGCCTGCAGTTGCTTTGCGACGTCATTTCCCTTCTGTGCAGAGCGCACAGCGAGTATGAGTTGACTCAGACCAAGCTCGAGAAACTGTCGCGCGCATGCGTGACCGAGGCCTGAGGAGGATCCTGTTACAATCGCGGTTTGGCCATCGAGGTTGATGTTGGAGGGGATTTGGGGGACGCTGTGGAAGGATTGCTTCCAGAGAGTAAATGGAATACTATTTTCCCAATTGGCCTTGTACTCCATTTGGGCTGACATGTTGGATTATCGGGTATGATATTGGTATTTGAGGGTAAGAAGGTGTTATGGCAGGTTCAAGTGATGACTGAAGATTCGATATCGGCTTCACAGCGCTGCTTTGCCACGTTTTATATGTAAATGGCCATCGGTTCTATACAATTGCGCACCGGAGCAACCATTATGGACAGATACCAAAGAGTCGGGTCAATTTTCAAGGAACTTTTCTCGTCTCGAGATTGGCTTCACTCACATCTATTCCTCCGAAGGCCCAAGTAGAGTACGTGGCTGCTGACCATCTTCGGGAGCTTTTTTAAGCTCATTCATTGGATGTTATAGCTGGGCCCCATCCTTCTTCAGGGTCTGACCAATGGCGTATTGTGAATTCGATCCAGAACATAGAGACAACCTTGTACAGTACCTTGGCATTTCCCATGCTGACATTCCTTCAACAACCCGAGTTGAGATCCAAGGCTGCATCAGATACACGAAAGAGTTCCCGAGGGGTTTACTTTCATCCGTTTACGACCAGCGACAAGTCCTTGCGATGACTTTACAACCATCCACTCTCGCTCAGGGACCGACGGCGGCATCTACTAAGAAGCCGAGTCTCCCCATTCACCACAGCGATGCGGAATGGGCAGCTGTTTATCCTCATATTGAACGCCTCTATGTGACAGAGCGGAGGAAACTCCGTCATGTCATGGATATAATGGAGGAAAGTTATCACTTCAAGGCAACGTACGCCACTACATGCCTGCCTGACTGGTTGATATCCTCAAGCTTACATCACATAGAACTCAGATGTACAAGAAACGGTTTACAAAATGGGGATTCTCAAAGAATAAACCAAGAAACAACAAGGTCCAAGCTGTGACTTATACCAAAGACTCTTTACCCATATCTCCCAAGCTAAACCCCTCCGAATCATTTATTCTAGCATTCCTAACAAACATAAACGATTGGAGTACTTCGTTCTTCGAATCAATAAAGGCCTCTGAACACAACCAAATCCTAGCACCGCCTCTCAACGGAAGAGGTAATCGCTACGACCCAGAGCAGTTGAGCTTTGCTTTCCGGACCATTGTCGAGCTCATCCGGCGTGGGCAGGGCGTTCTCGCGGGCCGATTGACCCGCAAGGCGTTTGTTGACATAGAGGCGATGCTTCATGTTGAAGGACCCTTATTCATATGGAACGTCGTCGAGATCTTGTATCATATGGCCCAGTTTGGACAAATAAGGCTGCTTGGCATGCTTTTGCGTCAGCTTATCGAGCTGACGAGTAATGTCTACGACGCGACGCACCCCGTGGCCAAGATGCTGCACGCCTTGCGCGTGTTGGTACATGGATGGCAGAGGGACAAAGACTCGGCATCGCTGCAGATAGTGATGCTTGAGAAGGCCTGGGCACTGAACGCAGACATTGTGTGTAGGAATCGCGATTCGAGGTTGATGCTCATGTACTATCGCCTGGTCTGGGACTCATCCTGTGTTCGACTCCCCACGGAACAGCTCGAAAAAGTCGACGAGTGGTTCGCCATGCTGCAAAACAAATTCCCCTTTACCGACTCTTTCTTCCAGCAGATTGTCGTCTACAACCATCCAGATCTCTTGCTTCTCGAACCAGCAGATAGAACAGCTCCACCGAAAGACCATGAGATTCTCAAGCACACCACCCTCTCGGCGATACAACATCGAAGCATGCTAGACTTGACAGAATCCAGCATAATGGGCCTAGTGCGTCTCGCTCTGCTGAAGAGTCGGATCTTGGGAGAGACTATGGCCCCTGAGACGACGGATGGTACACCACAACACCAGTTTTACCATATAACCCGATTCCAAGCTCGCGTTATCGCATACCTAATGAAGGTTCTCGTTGAGATCGACCTGAAACTCGGCTTTGACATTGATATTGTGATGGATAGACTGCTCAGTATTATCCCGATGCGTGAGTTTGGCTATTCTGCCACGGCACCACAGTTGATACATGACCTGTGGCAACTGGAAGACTTGCTGCGCCGGAGAGGACTTGGTGCCGAGGCGGACAAAATTCGGGACGATGTGTATAAAAGACTGGAGGAATATGTGGACGGGTTCCCTGTAAACGACGTGTAACTCTTAAGTCGAGAGAGCGAGATACCCAGAAGTGGACGCGATGAGGCAAATACGAGCAAGACGATTCAACCCAAACGCCGTAAGTCTATGCTGTATACAGTTCCACCACTCCTCGACATGCCCTTACAAATACAGCCGCCTCATGATGCCATCATGAGTCGCGACCCAATCGTTCCTCGTAGTCTTCAATTAACTCGTACGCAGGCCGGAATCCTTGTCCATTTTCCCCTTCCTTTTTCAGGTGAGGATTGGGATGGGTGTCCTTTTTCCCGCCCAGACTCGTGTAGCCTTGATCGTAAAGCGGGCAGTATGCGATGCCCATGTGTAGAATGAACTGTTGATGTGTTAGTCTGTTCACGCGCATGTGCAAGACCCTTGGCCAGGACTTACAGCCCAGATTTGTGCTATTCAAATATTGTCAGCCATTGTTCAGTCCCATGTACAGAGGAGTCAACATACCATAATGCCAGTCAATAACCGGATGTATCCGCATAAATGATGGCCAGCCAGCGTCCGTGGGATCAAAGTGCTTCAGATTCTCTCCATGAGGATCGGTCCTCCGTGTCCCTACGAATATGGCCTTGATACTCGGACGCTCTTCGAGGTAAATCTCGAGTCCCTTCTTCATGGGTAGCACATAACGGGCGACTTCGAGACCATACTCGGCGCTGGACGTCTCGACAAACTCGTCAATCTCGGGAAATGGATGCGCAGCGACGATATAGACGGATTGGAGCTTTTCGGGGGGTGTAATGTCGGAGGTGCCGTTGGTGGTTGAGTTAGAGTTTTGGTAGTAATGTCGTCCCATGCGCGCGAGGATCACGATAAGCAGTACGAGGCCTATGTCGAGAGGTCAGGTGTGTACCCTTAAGGTTGGGAGTCCACGAAAGCTTATGGGGACAGCAACAAACTTCAGAGTAGCCCAGAAGCACCTCGAGACTCCCAATTGGGGACAACTTACAGTCCTTGCCTCCATTATATGATAATGATATTTGCTCGGGCCTAAGACATGCGCGTGTCAGCGATTAGACCTCGGCAACAGCACCAAGACAAGAAACGCACCGATATTTCTCCAATGCCTCATCCACGACCTCTATTGACGTCCGAAGCTGCGTTTGCACATCGCGGAGTATCTGGGTATCGGGTTCTTCGGCTAGAAACGCTTCGACCTTGTCCTTGAGCTCAAGACACTTGTCGCGCAAGGAGCGGGGTGGCGGGGTCTGTATCATGATGGCTCAAGGAAGTCTCGGATATGGAGGAAATAGATGACTCGGTTTCTGGATTGCGATGGACGTCGAGGGAATTTATGCGACAGTTATGCGGCGACTGAAAAGAATAGAATTAAATGGAATTTGGAGAAATGCCATGTGTTTGAAGCCTAATGTTAATTCGAGGCAACTCCGGTTTCGCCGTAGCTGTACTCTTGCGATCACGTGCACCCCCTCTGCGCATCAATATCCGCATCACGTGTACATCGACATCATGGGTCTTTTATTGCGACTTTACATCCACATACCTATCTCCATCTGAGATTGGAAAGCTTCAAGGACGCTCTCACTCATCCTTAAAGAGTTCCAGTTTATTTTTCGCGGACGCAATTTCTAGCTAGCCTTCGGTTGTAACACCAAGAACTCTGTAACATGAATCCACCAACACATAGCAAGAAGAGGAACTTCGTAACGAGACAAGTTTCTATTCTTATAAATCGGACATCCTAATCAGAAGCAAGGAGAACGTAAGCGCAACTGCCTGAATGTAGGAGAGTCCGGCATGTCATGCTGCAACCTGTCACGGCAATTTATTAACTTCTCTTTTTTCTTTATAAGTTAGCCTCAAATTGTCCCTTCCTGATGTCTACGTCGCATCTAAGCGGCTATTCCTCCCTGGTCTCGTCGTTATGCTGAAGCCGAAACCTTGGCGTCCGTCACCTTGTACCCTCTGCAGCTGATCCTCCAGTCAAGTATATAGAGGCAGAGGGTGCCGACTGCTAGATTCTGTAACCTAGGTAGGTAGACGACAACTTCATGCAGTCTCTTCAGCAACTCTATCGTGAAGGAAACCCAGCTCCCTCTATTTCAGTTACTGTTCAGTTCAGTGGGCAACATCCTATTCGTAGGAGTATGACTCAGGCTACATCTTAAAAATGCGAAGCCGTTATGTCTACTATCTTACGTATTTATTTAATATATCCCAGAGTTTTATAAGTTATTAAAAAGAGAAGAGATTTTATATTATCTTAGGTATCTTAGGATATATACTACTAATAACTTATGCCTAAACTATTTAAGTATTAGTTATAAACTTTCTCTCTAATCTTTATTCCATAGTCTTTAATGCAGTATAATGCTAAGCCTCAACCCTAAAGTCCTTATCGTAAGCTAAACGCCTTGGTCATCTATATCGACAAGCTCGGGCAAGCCCTGTCGAAGACACTGTATCAAAATGAGACAGTCACCAATCTGAATCGCTAGTATCTCTTACCAGGCTAACTTCCTTCGTCCATGTTAATCATTTCCTCGCACTCAGCAAGTACTTCCGGTATGTTCTGATTGTCGAAATCCGCGAGGGTGTGAAGAATTCTATATACAATCTAGTTTTCATGTCTGAAGCGACGAATCGAGATGCTCCAATTCTCAAAGATGCTGTTCAGATTGCTCTAGGGTCGGTGCCAGTCGAACTGGATTTCCTCCAAATGACCCCAGCGCCTGTTCATGTTGTCAATCTGAAAGATACCGACGAACGGATATTCTTGTTCTGTTCATGTACGTTCCAGCTTGTGAGATAGCAAGCGGAAGATACTGCAGCTCTTCAATCAGAGAGTCGATGTCTGAGCTCTTCTTCACTGGTTGGCTGAGACTTTTTGGAATTGAGCAATGCTCTTGATTCGTCAAACTACATACTTCTTTGTGACCCGACAAGACTTCCAACAATCTGCTCATCTCGACTTGTCCATAAGATGGTACCGTTTGGGCCGTTTGGGATGTATTCGGTGAGCCTGTTTGCTCCATTGCCTGCTTCTGACCCTACGCCAAAGAGAGACAGGTGATCTGCATTGTCAAGAACCAGTAGCCATCTGTCCAAAGACTCGATTTTGTGTCGCATGCCCCAAAAGTGATTGTCTGAGTCATGACATGGCCTCCGTTGACATCCTGGAATATCAGACCACTCATCATGATGAGCGTAACTCGCTTTCAGATGCGTCGGCGTGGTATTGTTTCAGTATCCTAGTGAGAGGTAGTTAGAAAGTGATACGGATCAGGAGTAGATCTGGCTCATCTTTCTCTATAAGGCTCAATTCGTCTGATACGATATCATGGTAATTGGGGACATTAAAGGTGGGAAAGGCTGCCTTATGGGCTCCGCCTCAACATCCTGGTCAGCCTGATGCGATGTGTTGGTTGAAATCGGAGCCTGAGCGCATAGCGATCCATCTCTTCAACTCTTTACATCTTAGACCAAATGTCGACAGCACCAATACCACAGAAAGCACATACTCATTGTATTCCCTTTCGTGTTTCAATATGGAATAAGAGTGCGTGGTCTAGCCTCATGTTGAACCCTGTGTTGACGATTTCTAGGCAAATCAGACTGGGATCGGGCGGAGATTCGACCAGCCGAGTTCTATAACAAGACTTTGCATCCTCTACTACATACAGACTCGCACATCACAGTAATGTTGGTCAATTCTATCACAAGCAAAAGAAGAGTTAATGCAGCTTTATTATAGACTTTTAAAATGCTAACGGATGGCGGGTTAGATTCGCTGATGCAGACAAGGTACGCGAATGTACCTCTTGTCGACAATGTTTCACCAAAGAATTCTACATGCCTGAGTTATGGTGGTCAAGTTACAGCCGTAGATCAAATGGCTACTTTGGCAGCGAAACATTTCGAGACGACAAAGGTGATATCGAAGCACTAAGTAGGTCTCCCATATCTCTCTCGTTGGCAAGCTTCTAACCATAGCCTAGACACCTGGTCGCTGTTCCAGGTCAAACATCTGAGCAAAATCGACCATCAATGGCACAAGTTCAACATTGTTACACGATGGATCGCATCATCCAACCAAACATTTCTCCTCGTCTTCGAAACCCCCAAACAACTAAAGCTGAGAAACATCCTCCCTACTCCGCTGCTTACCGACTCACACAACGACACCCTCAGCGATCCCTTCTGGATTTACCTCCGAATCTTTGAAGAACTCGCGTGTCTCCAAAACGACAGTGTCTGGCAGGTCAGGAACCGCGTCAGAGATGTTGAAAAGGAAGACCTCAGCAAGAAGCCCAACCCCAAATACAGAGACCTACACGACACTGCTAGACATGCCATCCATGTACTTGAGACGCTCGAAGTTGCGGAAAAGACGGTCGCATCCATCATACAAGCTCACGTCTCCTTTGAAGAAGAAGCCTCTGCTGATGATAGACGGGCAAAGGCCAGATATCGACGCGTTGGCGAACGACTGCTCTGGTACGACCACATCCTCCAAAGTCTCAAATGCCGCGCATCATCCAACAAAGAACGTCTCATCAACGAGATCCAACTCGCATTCAACTCAGTTGCCCAGTACGACTCACGAATCTCCGTCGCAATTGGCCAAGCAACCCAGTCCGACAGCGCAGCAATGAAGACCATCGCGTTCGTGACCCTGACCTTTCTACCCGCTACATTCATATCGGCGCTTTTCAGCATGTCCTTCTTCAAGATGGACGACGATACGGGGGAGTGGAGCGTTTCGGACAAGTTTTGGCTATACTGGGTGATTGCGATTCCTGTTACGCTTCTCACCGGTGGGTTGTGGTTGTTGTGGCAGTGGTGGAATCCGCCTCCTTGGATTGGAGAAGAGGAGAAGTCTGTCAAGAAGCTAAAGGACTTGTTTGGTTTGTTAAATCGTAGTGATACGGGGATTGATAGTCGGGTTTAGACGGTAGATTATGGCAAGTTGATCGACTGCACACACTACACATCAAGTCCCTTGGGTTGAGATGTTGAAGACGAGGAGAAAGACCTCATCATATACCAACAGTTCAGGACAAGGCAGTGAATTGCCTTTGAATCAATGCATTTCTTTAGATAAGTCACTTTATCTTCGAGATGAAGGTAGGTACGCATACAAAGCCAAGGCATGTGCAAGTGGTAAGCAGACTAAGTGCTGCCTTCTCTCCTCGATGATGCTAGAGGGTCCATGGAGAATCATTGTCTCTGTCTGTTATTCCGATATCATTCTCTCTGTCTTTGTGCCTGAGGCGAATTCATTTACTTGGCTCCACCAGTCGCTAGGAGAAATCTGCGTCGGGTGACCTTTTTAATGCGCATCAATAGCGCGCCACGAAGCTGATGATACTGCGTTGTAAGTGGTTGCGCATTTGCGGCTGAGGTTACAAGCTGCATACCAGTTAATGGGTGTAAGAAATGATGCCGTGTTTAAAGCATGGCTCTATTCTGTCAGCATCTGCAGCCATCTTCAAGTCTCGAAACGCCTTTGCATGCTTCCTATCAGCGGTAATTGACAAGGCAAGGGATGTTGAGTCCAAGAATAAATAGAACGCCAAGAGCTGTTCCCCGCCATCTGCCGTCTTGTCGTTTCTTGTCCTCCGCCTTTTACTGACTCTTGTGTAAGTCGAAATAGTGGCGTCTCCACAGCCTCAACCTCAAGGTCTACGACATACCAATACTATGCCATCTCAACCTTTGACGCATCAGCGGTCTATGACTAGGAAGCCTGTTGGTCAACAATCTACAGCATCAATGCCTTCCCCGCAGTCTATTTCCCTTGCTCATAGACCGGCTCCTCATCCGCAACAACATCCTCCAAACATTCAGAATCCGCAGCAACAGTTTCAACAGGCGCGGCCTCAGTCTTTTCATCCAGGTCAACAAAACCAATACCCAATTCAGCAGCAGGAGCCTCAATATGTTCAGCCCATAATTCAATCTGTTCCGCTTATTCAGTCTGTCCAGCAAATTCCGGTGCAGCCTCTTCATTACCCTCAGCAACAGCAGCAGCAACAACA
>JAATHB010000499.1:0-39935 GCA_014822075.1 Fusarium buharicum | reverse complement strand
AAAAAAAAAAACAAAAAAAAAAAAAACAAAAAAAAAAAAAAAAAAAAAAAAAAAAAAACTTAAAACTTTACATAGTAAGCATATCTCCACGGTGGTATTGGCTCAAGCTGCCCGATTGCTTAGCCCATGCACAAAGACCCCCAAAACAATCAACGTCTAAAATAATCCAACATAAGGAGCGACTCATTCATTGATTGTCTTATTTCCAATAGTCACCCGTTATCCTCGAACAGATACTGAAGGCCGGACAAATTCAGGTCGAGCTGCCATGCGCATGATCTCCGCGAGTCCATCATGACTAACTCGCTGTATTCCCAAAGAGTTTATCATTTCGAAGTAGGGCGTCAGATCGCCGCCAAAGTCCGGCGACTTAGACGGCCTCCGGACATCTTGCATAGCAACCGCGCCGGTAGCGATCCGAGATGTTGCAACATTGCGGTCAAAGACCTGGATACTGAAATCTATAGCGTCATTGAATTAGCTAAGAAGCGAAAAGCTAACCTGCCATCATGTCATGACTCACCAAGTCGAAGGCATCTTTGGATCGTCTCTTCTTGAATCATGAAGCCCCGACCTCCCTGTAGTGTACCGTAGAATAACCCCGGTTGGAGCCTACCTCGAGGATCTCGAGGATCGTGGAAGGCTTCGACTATGCAGCCAAAGAATATGGCTTCCCAGTATCGACCAGATTCGCCTGATCGTGGACTTCCCAGAGTTCCTGGAGGATGGTTTATGACAGGGGGCGTCACTCTTGTTGCATCGCCAAACATGAATCCCATGAGCATGTGTACTAGCTCATGAGCGACAGAGGTACTCAGTAAAAATAAGATCTTCTGCAGTGCCCCTATGTCTTGCGACTCAGCTGCTGCTATGGCACTATCCACGACCTGGAGGAAGAATGGTCAGCCGAATACAACACAATACAGTGAGTATCATACCTGTCTATTGAGACGAAAAAGCGCAGCCCATTTGGGGTTGTAATCACTCAAGTTTGATCCAAGGAAGCCTGGCCAATCTACCCTTTGTGCCAAACCCTCGCCGGTGATTCTATCACTGACAATGATGTTTGGTGGCTCAGCGCGGCACTTGAATAGAAAGGTATTGACAAACTGCTGAGTCTCATCGGACTCTGCTTGGAAGTTCCCTTGGGGTATGAACGTTCTCCTGGCACGCCTATCTGAGGCACGCCAGGCATCTGAGATGAGTGTGACCAAGGCATTACGGCCACGTCGTGACTCGAGCATGGACAGCCCCATATGAAAGGCAAATGCCGCAACCCTGAATGTCCTCGAGGATTGTGGAAAGTCTGGAGTATCTTCCGGGTTCGGTCGAGATTGGTCCAGCACCCGAAAGCTGTCTAGTCCGCCTCCTTCCCTCTCACGGACGCGAAGCCTGGAACTGCGAGAAGACATGATTGAAAACAAAGAAGTAGTTATAAAAGGGGCTCAGATCTATTGAGATGTACAGCGGTAAATATTGCGAGTGCGTGTCTATTCACTCCAGAACTAGCCGTCCATGATCGGGATTTATATTTGTAACGACGACGAGGGTAACTAATAATAGAAAGCAATGCAATAGCCGCGCAAGTGCTGACCAAGATAGTTTGGCCACGAATAGCAACAGCAGACTTAACGCTGAGGAACAGACGGACCAACATTGTTTCATTCTGCGTAAACCAAGCCAGGCCAAACCAGGCCGCGCTGCATAGCTTGGCCGGCCCATGGCCCAACAATGAAGTGTTGGTTCTATCTCGGTCCATCAGGTTGTGATTATCTGACAACTAAAGAGGACTCCTGAAATAAAGTCATATCATATATAGGATTGGCGTGGTTTTGGCTGCACCTTAACGTATAGCATCATTTGTTCTCAAGAAATTAAACAGCCACTGTCAGTTGGAGATTCATGACCCAGAATGCATCTAACATAGGCACTCAATCTCTTTCGGGGCATGATCCCCAACACTGTAGTATCCACTATTATCGAACCATCAACCTCTTGTTTAGTTGTAGATCCTCTGCTTCCATGGAAGCGCCGTATCCTTGAATGTGGTTTGTAGCCGCTGTACCTGAAACTGGGAGCTCTGTAATCTATTTTGGGCGAGTCAGCGTGTAAAGTACCCTGGGCGTGTAATATCAGCGGCTATCAAATTTAGAATCACGACAAGGATGGTTGACCAAAGGTTAGGTATGCCTTGGATATCAGGCATAACCTTGGTCTCCCACATGTGACTAGGCCCAGCCTCGCATCTTGCATCTTGTGTTGCTCTCAACCTACATCCTTGCCTTACACACACTTTTTCTCCCAACGCCATCGAAAGCAACCTCTATCACTGATGGACCCCGAAAAGTTAAAGTCCCACACCGAAAAGCTACGGATAGCGGCACTTGCTGCTTATGAAAGCCGTGTGCCATTCGATGCCATCAGTTCAGACCACCATCGAGAAGTGCTCGACCGAGCAATCAAGAACGTCCTTTCAACCGATTTAGCTCAATTTACATATGCTCAAATTATTGATGGACTTCCTATTGCCGATGTTGCCTGGGATCGGAGGCTTCCTGGCATTATGGGTGAACACATCATCGACGAACATGAGACCTTGTGCCCTGGAGCTCTAGAGAAAGCGAAAGAATACTATAAGAAATGGAGCCCAGAGGACTTGAAATTTGACCCAGAGGTATGCAGATTTTATTTTCATCTCTCTTCCCTCTTTATTAATGCATTACTTTAAGACAGTAAAGGCATATCAGAATGCCATCCCTGGATCGAAACCTTTCAACGTTCGTTTGGTTGAGCTAGTCGCTGTGTCACTTCATCAAATAGCCGTCCTGCTCTTCAAGATGGACCATCGGCTTCACCAGGGCGATATCGATGAAGTGACAAACTGGAAGATGCCAATCACAGGAAACATGCTTGATATTCCTCCCGGCCCGACCCTCTTTAGCCACCATGCGTACCTTGACGATGATGTTTACCCTGAAGGGGTGAGCGATATTGTTGGATATTGGGCCGAGGATCGTATCCTGGGCGGTGTCGTGGTGTTCGAGCGACGCCCCGAAGACCCAACGTCAATTTCGAATATTTACTTTCACTCATGCCGACAGAGACAAACGATGCGGGTTTATCAGCTGCGAGACGAACAGCAACAGGCTCTTTTTGACTTTTTGACCAGAGATGACTTACCTTCGCCTCTCCCGATCTTGGGGGATAAGCAGAACCGAGTACGCGTTGATGCGCCAATAGCTATTACACACTCTCATATCTACAGAGACATTTGGGAACGTAAGCCCTTGAGCATCATCGAAATGCGGATCTTTGACAAGAGACCCAAAGACGAGGTTGATTACCCAGAGGTCGGCGATATGATTCGCCGAATCAACGCTCAAGGCGGGATTCCCATACCACGGCCCCGCCCAAGGTCACTATCACCGCCGACGAGGGATTCTGAAGATAAGCGAAAGTATAGGGACAGAACAGACAACAGTTAGATGGATCAAGGAAAGCCACGATATACGATCACATTTATCTAGTCCCTAATCAAACACTAGAAATATCACCCTGTGACCTCTTGCCCTTGT
Source organism: Fusarium buharicum (assembly GCA_014822075.1). Taxonomy (NCBI): domain Eukaryota; kingdom Fungi; phylum Ascomycota; class Sordariomycetes; order Hypocreales; family Nectriaceae; genus Fusarium; species Fusarium buharicum. The sequence continues at coordinate 36,360 of JAATHB010000499.1, read as the reverse complement.
GAAGAATGGGCATATCGTCGGTAACGCCCTTGATCTCACTTCCACAAAAGTCGACATTAAAGTGGCCACTGAAAATCTTCTTTGGAAGTCCTTCCCTGGGCACTTCGCCTTTTGTATCTTGAGCTCCCTCACCAATTAAATAAAGAGGATCCAGACTCCCAGTTGCTATGCTAATTCTCTTTCCATCAGGATGCCAGAAGAGAAATGAGCCGCAGTTCTGACAGAAGCCTCGCGCTATGTTTTCGGTAGCACGGTACTTCTTGATGTTCTCTTCCGAGTGATCTTGCCACTCAATGGCCGAGACAGGGACGGTCAAGGTTGGCAAGAAGAAGCTGCCCGTTTGCTTGCGACACTGGGTGCATTGGCAGATACAGCCTAGACTGTCGTTGGAGAAGTCGTGGGACTCTGGAAAGGATAGCTTGTAACGAACGGATTCGCAGAGACAACCGCCTGTGATGGACTTTGACTTTGATGACGACATGATGATGTGAGCTTTTAGTTGTAGAAATGGTAAAATTGGTGAAGATGTAAGGCAAGCGGAGTGAGTAGAATATGGAAGTAACTGAGTAATATTAGTATTAATACTGCCCGACATAATGACGCCATTCGAGGCAGATCGGCCATGTCAACAACGCCCTTTGGACATATCAAGTCTGTCCACCATCTGGCAATGACGGTGCATGCTACTTTTTCGTAGCCATGGACTTCTGCTCTAAGCTTTCTTTTGAGGAAAGTGCATCAACTCATGCGTCTCATCACCACTCATTGGACTTCCTCTCCATTGTGACGGGGGCGGTAGTGGTTGGACAAACTGTGGTGGTGCGCGAGGTCCTCCAGGCCTAGGATGTGAGCCAGCCATATCAATCTCCTTCTCACCGTTCGCGTTACTCCATGCTGAGGGTGGCATGATAAGACTGCTCGAGTCAGGGTGAAACAAGGCCGTCAACAACCGACCAACAGCTACTTGCTTGAGCCTGTGTCTTAGAAGACCAAGACTCGATTTACCAACCATAGCTGTTCCTACCACTCCCAAGAAAATAAGACCCATAATCACAACGAGTACGAACGCAGGAATGCCAAAAGCCCAACGGTACTTGACCTTCCGAACAGTTGGTGTCACCCTGACTCTAACAGCTTGATCAGGTTCCTTGTTTCGCGCTCCTAGCACGCCCTTGGACCCCACCAGCGCAGAAGCCGCAAGGTCATTCCAGAGCAGTTTGAAGACCATGGGCATTGTTTCCTCTGAAGAAGAAAGTTCTTTCCACTTGAGCCACAAACTCATGCTTCGCTGACCAGTAAAATCAACCACCGGCTCGCTGTTTTCGCGGCTATTGACAATGGTTGAGAGAGCCGAGATGGGCACAATTGACCCGGGGAGATTCATCTCTGAAAATGCGGGATTTAAGCCCGAGGCACTGAACGGCGTGTCTTGGGCAGATCCTAGCATGTACAGTGATGGTGCCTGAAGAGTGCTGACGTTTTTAAAGTCTTTAAAGGCAGGATCCACGATTCCCCAGATGGGTTGAAACTGGGCAAGTCCCAGAGACCAGTCTTCTACGCCCCAAAGAGGCATATCATCTTCGCTTTTGTACTCCTTCTCTTTGACATCTTGTATAGCTAACCTCTCAATGCTGTCACTGGTGCCGTTGTGGAAGAAGGTGACGGTCTTAACGGTTGCTTTGACAGCTGAAGCGCAAGTATATAGAGGCGCAGACCATTTGCTGCCGTCGTCGAACAGGTTCGGAGGACCGCTGTCCGCTCTTTTAGGAACACCGCGAACAAGATTACAAGCAACATACGTATTGTTGAGCTTGGTGGGCGCATTCATCGAGGTTGCTTGGCAAATTGCCCCTTATATTCACGTTAATAATGAACACAGAAGTACTTTCGGAGGAGACTTACTCGCATAGTCATAGTCTGCGCTTGTCACGTTGTAAGGGTTATCATATTCCTGTTCATTATCCTCGCCGATAGTTGTGTTGGTCATCAACATCATGTGACCAAAGTCATTGAGAAAATCCAACGATTGGTACTTTGTATGGTCAAACTCTGTGATGGGAAGCTTCCACTTCTTGTCCATATCAGAGTCGATCCTGTCAAAAGCCTTGATCCCTTTGGCCTTATCGGCAGGATCTGTGATGTTCATCAAGAGCATGCTGATGCCGTTGGTGTACCACGCCGCTTGATAAGCTCGTGTCTTGAGGTCGGGCTTGTTGTCAAGATTCTGTGTAGCATTCTCTGGGTTGGTTGTGTTAATGTTCACGAAGCCGCCGTGGTCGGTCATGAATAACTTGGTGATGGCAATACCAGAGCTGACCTTTGAGCTGGTGCTGATCTCAAAGTCTATCGAAACGTTGAGATTGACGCATTCGGTGTCAGGTTCGAGAAAGAGCAAGTCTTCAGTCCAGGTGGCGCCTCGAGAGTGGCCGACGGGTAACGTGTGATTTCTTAAGCCTATGCCACCATTTTTGCTATCGACGATTAGGCCTTCAACTGGTCGTATGCCGTCTCTCAGCGCAAATGACTCGAGGGGGCGGAAGACGCCAACAGCGATGGGTGTGCCGTTGTTGTAGTTCCTATTGTATCGTGTGGTCAACTGGCGCCACTGGATATCGAAATAGTTGGAGATAGTGGTTCGACGCTTCTTGGTCCCACTCATGTAGATATCGTGAAGAATATTCGGCACAGTTGTGTTGGTGTCATAAAGCGTCGTACAGTTCAACCCCAGGCCGTCGGACGAAACAACCGTGACATCAGAGGTGTAGGGGCACGGCGCAAGACATGTCGGCGAGTAACTGCAAGTCCGTGTAAAGGTTTTGTTGTCTCGGGGCGATGTTCCCAGAGAAAAGGCGCTGGAGTCCTCAACGTATTGGAATGTCGCCGAGTTGGACACATTACTGTTTTCATCCTGCTCATAGAGCCCTAGGGGAGTGATCACACCAGCTAGGGATGCGAGCAATGCGAGCAAAGGTACCATCAAGGTCATGAACGAGATTGACTTGCGGACGCCGCGTTGCTTGGTAGAGTCGGTACGGAGGAGGACAGGCCAGAGCGAACTCTGAAGAAACCGTCCAGCCGTCGTCCTGTCATAGTTGAATTAGATGACCTTCCAAAGATTGTGCGATTGTTAGAGACCTACCATGTTGCCGCTGTCTCATGGTCTCGTAGTTGGCCAGCAAGCAGGAGGGTGATGGCTGTTGGACACCAAAGTTGGGCTGACTTCCCAGTTAGTAGTTCCTTCACGGATTTGGAAACCCAACTCACCTATTACGATGCCAAAGGCAATAATACCAGCAACATAACCCACTGTTAACTCAACCATTTTGTTCTTGGGTCAAGCTGTAAAGCCTCGCGACTCTCGATTCTGACTCCCTTTCAAATTTTACACTTGACTTCAAGTTTAAGATGTGAAACGAGAAGTGGCTGTCCATGTGTTTATCCGTTTCTGGTCTGCTTCTCCTCGGCATCAGACTTACACTGGCTTAATTCAGAAACCTGTGCGAGAAATTACTTGATGCGGGTCATCTTCTTTAGTTTCTTCCGTTAGTTAGGCCAAAATTCTCAAGCCATGTAACACTTGGTCCAGGGGTATAGCTCAGCCGCAGTTGATTCATTTCCAATCATTGATGACTACGGCAGCCACTAGTGATGCAAGTGTTGGAAAACCTCCATTTCCCCTGCCGCTAGAACGATGCTGATCGCGTGATGCCTGCAAGTTTACCAGTAAGACGGCCTTAAATTGTACCTTGTCAAGACCCATTTCAGCCCTGGAATTAAACGTCTGACCTATCATGACAATTCAGCCTGACTGATAATTAAAGATTCTTGTTTAGAGTCGACGCCACTCATTATTCAGGGACCGCCAGGGTCCGTCTCCCCGCGATATAATAAAGTCTAGATTCATCCGTTATTAGCTCAGGCTGACTTTGGCGGTTGAGGATCGTTGGCCGTTAACCAATACATCAAGTTCCTCATTTGGCTTCTCTTCAACCTTTCCTCCTCCACGCTCTCGTAATTCGGAAACCAAATGGGATTGAGCTTGTTTCAGAGGGCGCTGTTGGGCTTGTTGGTCGCCCACTTGTGCGTTGCTTTGATAAGTGACGAAGGCCGCGAATATTGCACAGGAGAAGGATCCATTTGCGAAGCCTACTACAAGATCGATCGGACTTGCAGAGATGAGACTGGTCGCGATTACTACAAGTGCACTTGCGAGACAGGATGGGTTCCTTTGCAGAAAGCGTACGTCAAGGCCGTTGACTAGAACCCAAAGTGGTCATCGCTAACATTGCGCTTATAGCTGCTATGATTGCAAGAGAGCCATGGGTGACTTCATGCTGGATGCGGACGAGATGAATAGAGGAAATTGCAAAGACGACGACTTTGACGTTGCGCCAATCCCCTCCAGCATAGTTGCTCAGCAAAAGGAACACAACAAAACTGCGACTATGCCGACTATGGCAGCGACGATGTCTGCAACACGTTCACTAGACTCAAGCTTTACGAGTCACGAACCATATACCCTAACATTATATGGCGCCGAAGCATCAGTCACATTGCCTGAGATTCCGGATCAAACTGCGCAAGGACAGGATGAAGAGAACGGGGCTAGCCATGGAACTGGAACTGATCGGTTGATAGCTGCCGCGTGCGCGCTTGTATTGGTAGCAGTGATAGCTTGAGGGCCCGGGTTTCACATGTGCAATTGGGAGCTATAGGAATTTCAACAGTAAAAGGCTAGTTCCTAAGTCGAGACCTCCATAACCCGAATTCATTCAGGTATTCTAGCTACAACGTGGAAACTTCTATACTTTGAGCTTCCCGCGGGCCATGTACGTCATCATTCCGAATACTTGGAGTTTCCTCAGCATATCTCAAACAGAGGGCTTGCCAGAGGATCACTTCAGGTCCTTGGCCAAGGACTTCGCTATCTGGATATAGCCTTCCAGAGCAGTATATGGACCGGGGTCGAGGCTTGCCCCATGTGCATCTCCCCCAGAGGCCGCCATAAGATCAATAGAATAAGGATTGAAACGTGTATGTCCCATTGTCTCATCATCCTGGTTGATATCAGTGGGATACGGTTGTAGATATACGAACCTCGCGTTTGCACCATTCACTGCCCCGACCGGTGGTGCCAAGGGCAGCTGAACCGGTGGAAAACTTAACGAGTCTGACGCAGACGTGCCTTTTGTGGTTGATTCGGGAACCAATAAACCTTTTGCGTATCTAGCCAGGATTTCATCATAGTTATCATCCAGTGCCATGGCCTCAGAGAAGGTTGGGTTCACATCCCGCGTGACCACCAAGGGACCAACGCGCCAGAAGGCTGTCATCTTTTCAAGGGCCTGCTGGACAGTCCATTGGGGCAGCTGTAAAGCGCGTGTTGGTAAGAAAGAGCTCATCGCGTGTATTGGAAGAAACGGATCAATAAGTATTCCCAGGACATGAATCCGATCATCATGCCGATCTAGGGTGTCATTTATATCCTCTGGAGAGGTCCAATAAGGCGTAAGTCGTGGATAATTGTCCTTTGTGATTGCTATCCGCGGGTCGTTCTGATTCCCAGAGTCGCCCAAGTCCATGCCTTTCCCGATGAAGTCAGAGAAGGTGTATAACTTGCTGAGGTCAAGGTCGGATTGAGTTTCTTGCGTCTTGTCAACCCGTGGCTTGAAGTATCCCACCAAGCCATCATACCGCCTTGCTGAGTCCCCGATCTTGACTGGGAAAGTATAGCCTTGCTTGGAAGCCTCAGATGCTTTCTTATCATCCTTGGGGGCGGGATCTGCTGCCTCCCACTGTCGTTCTGACCAGGGCATTGGGCCTTGTTTCATAAGAAGTCTCGGTGCCTGTACGTTGGGAGTCATTACATCGCTCATGGACCAGTTCTGCCGAGGCTCATGTGCTAGTTGCAGACTCCATCCGCTATTGACAAGAGCCAGAGGCTTGCCAACTATGGCAGAGGAGAAAGTCGAGTAGGTGGTGGGTGCGTGAGCAAATGACCCAATTTCGAAGCTCGTGTTTATCATATCTAGGTGAATCGTGTTAGTAACCAAATAGATATGGAATTAAGTTGGCTGCAGCCTACCCCAAAATGCTTTCAAGTAACTTGGTTCGGCAAGTTCCTCAATCAGGTGGTCGAGCTGTGTAGTCTTCGAACTAAGTATCTTCCCATTGTGGTCTTTTGGGGGACCCATCGGTAGATATTTGAACCCGACTGATGTGCCAGACTGAGTACCGAAACGAACCTCGCGATAGAACCGCCCTTCCTCTGTGAATAGTTGCAAGCCACTGTTTGCATAGTTAACCATAACCCAGCCCCAGATTGGGGATTCCCAGTCACTACAGCGACGCCACTTCCACCGAAGCCCTTCCTGGACTCTTTTCACAAACACTGCATTTATCCGGGCAGGTTGGTTAATTGCCGGAGATAAGGACATAAAGGGACAAGCATCCTGATTGTCCTGTTGTAGTGGAATGTTCGGTCTTTCGCCTCTCTCATCGGCAATCTTTCCAACAGCGAGCGACTGGGAGATAATAGCACAGGCTGTGTGGAATTCTTCGTTACTGGCAGGTTGGGGTTCAACCAAGTTCACGACCTGGCCGAATTTGTCGATAATATTGAGCTTGATGAACTGGAGGTGGCCATGCTGTACGGGCTTGAAGGGATAATGATGTCCGCTTGTAGGTACGTCTGCTGCGAAGGGCGTAAAGTCACTACGGACACCTATGTCCTGCAAGACCTTATGTGGATCAATGTTGGAAGAACAAACATCCTTGAACAATTCAGTCATAGCATCCTCCAGCGCCACTGATTTCTGCTTTGGCAGACTAACGAGGGGCGTGAGATGGCTGCCATTGCGGATCGTAAGCAAGGAGTTGGTCAAAGATGATAAAGGTGCTGAGACCAACTCCATCTGATCAATAACTCCGAGGAGTTTCTTCTTGTCCTCTCGCGTGATCTTATACTTCTGGGCTAGAGTCTCAGAATTCACGTTGTTGAGTACTTGTTCCACCAAAGCACGGAATGTTGAGACAGCTTGGGGTTGGAGGTAGTTTCTGCCTGATATGCGTATAATATCTTTTGGAGAGTTGTCATTCGAGATGCGAGGATCGAAAAGCTTCGAGATATCGCTTTTGATCTCGTAGGTAACCTTGGAGACGCCGTAGTTGCTTATTTCTACAGCATCTGTGGCATTCCACAACTCGAAAGGAACATGATAATAGAGCGCCTCCCATTCCATGAATAAGGGTTTCCAGGGTTGTGTATCCTGCCAGAAGTCCCGCTTCGACTCGTCATGAAAATGCGGAAGTACTTCAACCTCTTGGTTCGGTGCGCCTTTGATTGCATCGTGGCTACGCAAGGCGAAGAATTCTTCTAGCAGAGCCTCAACGCCGATGCGGCTCTCATCTGGCGCCTTTGAAGCGAGTGAGAGAAGAACCGGCGATACTCTTTTCCACTCTTCTTTGTTGTCATCATATACACGCACAGACTGCTGTTGACGTCGGACCTGAACGGCTTGAGAGAAGTCAGATTCCCATCCTGAGCCAATGCGCGAGAAAAGGACAGTCGGGTCTCTGCGTTGGTAAAAAGGGTCAGCTGCGCCCTTTATGTGGAGTCTGTCTGACTTCAAATTATTGATAGAGTCTTCCAGTTTACCAGTTATGGTCTCAACGCGCTGCTGACGGTCCACGATGGCTTGCATCTTTTCCTGATACTTTGCGAGGTAAGACTGGACATCGTCCGATGAGACGCTTGTCCACCACATGGCGAATAACTTCCACCGTAGATCTGTGGCTTCACGCCTGAGGTTCTCCAGGGCAGCATGTTCTTTGTTAAGCTGATCGAGTTCATCAATCTCCTTTTGCGATGGACGCTTGAGGGGCTTCCCCGGAGCGCTATGTTCTTTCCAGGTGAACATGGTCCCCGAGTCGATTCTTCTGTAAGCCAAGTGAAATGCCTCGTCCGAGAACTTTTGAAGCCCTTCCAAATCGCCGTCTCCATTCTCACCAAGGATATGAACCAGTCTCTGTAAATCCTCTTTCAGATCGTTACTGGTAGTTTGGAGAAGCCCCATAGCATCAAAATAGGCTAGCATGGCGTCTGCATCTGACGTACCGACAGCAAAAGACATGGACTTTTGTGCTTTGCCCGCGTCTCGAGCTTGTACCTTAGTGGGAAGGTCCTTGTCGTAATTGACTCCATACATGGTGGCATGGCAGAGTGTAGTCACCGGTTGGCCACAGCCTTTTAGCCACTCATTCGCTTCTGCCATCCAAGGCATTTGGTCGGATCCCCCTTTCTCAAGGCCCTTCAGCATCATCTTACAAAGGTCTATCTTCTCCTTACAAGAGATGGAGTTCTCCAAATCATCAATGATCAACGGGTCATGTTCCTTGCGGGAGTGCCATCTCAACCAAAGGTCAGCAAAAGGTCTAGCTACAATGACACAATGGTATTGGGGATCTTGGATCTACTTGCCCAATAACGCTATAGTCTGCCGTTGCGGACTCAAGGTAGCGTATTTCCTTATCATCCCAATATGAGAAATTGTCGACGATGGATAGTATGTTTGAGTTGTGGGGTTGGTAGTCGGCAAGTAGTGGGTTTCCAGATGCTGTTGTGTGTTTCGTCAGTCATAAATAGAGCCCTCAATAATTGAGAGATCATCAAACACGTACTCATAACGTCCAATTCGATATTTGGTTCATCGTTTGCGGCATCCCGATCCCAAGTTTCTGCTGCTACCTTCTTACCTACAAAAGCAACCCCTTGAGTGTTAAGAACGTTGCCGGAAGGCTCACCGTCCTCATTGCCCTTGTAGGGGTCAATGAATGGAGTGGCGTCTACCTCCAAGTCCAATTCATCTAGCGAGTTGTCTGTTCCCAGCTTGTGCTATCAGGTTGTCAGTGTTTGTAACATCAAAGGCTTAGAATAGTGAGAGCTAACCAGTGCATCTGACTGCACGATCCAACTTTGGTACTCGGGCACCTGTGCGTCAACCGGCTGGTACGAGCCCGTCTGTAGACGTCTGGTTACCAGCCATCGATTTGGGATGCGTTTGAACGCTGGAGCACTACTTTCGTAGGTTTCTTTGTCAAGTTGACTACCCTTACTCTCTTGGCTCGGGGGTTGATCGCTCTATGAAAGAGAATAAGTATGTACAAGCGTTAGGGTTTAAAGGTGTATATTGTACTGTTGCTGCGCTATCTGTTGCACCGGTTCCGAGCCGATAGAATGGTGGTAGGACCCAGTGGATATAAACTCCTAGCCTGTTGTCGTGTCGAAGACCTGAGCCAATATCGTAGAGGCGTTGGTTTGTCTTGGCTGGTGTAGCCGCTTCGAGATCAATGTGATCTAGGAGGTCGGCTTCAAGCAAATTATTTCCAAGTCTCAGAAATGTGTAGCTTCAGGCTCGTCAGCAAATTGATGGGAAGACACTATACAACTATTGACCTACTTTGGCTGGACTATTGGTGCGATCTTGAAATCCTCAGACTCGCAACAAGCCTCGTTGAGTACGAAAGCATCCAACTTGAGGGGTACCAAGATAGATTCTGACATGATGAAATATTGTATCTAAGATAGCCAAATCTTTCGGTTGAACGCAATGTGTGAAAGCTGGAATGCTCAAACCTAGGTCGTTGGATTGGCGTCGTATGTTTGCTGCGGCGCCAGCAGAATGAGTAGTGCTGATACGTCTTATCGCTGCACTGTTACACAGGAGTCAACATGTACAGGTACAGCTACTGAGTGTCTGAACTTGGCAGCGAACGCCATAGACAGCTTAATTGCGTAGTTCAATCCTCTGTCAGCTTTTCTGTAGGAATTTCAGCTCTCAATGATGACGCCGCCACCTGCATGTCTATCCCAATTCTATAAAACGTACCATATACCTCTAAACCTGATGATACTCTCGTCCGGCCCAGTCACAGTGATTGGCTGGAATATCGTCCTGGCATACCAAGTGATTTCACCGCCCAATCTAGGCCGCCTGCATGCCACCAACGCTACTGCAAGGAGCCGATAGTACCATGCAGTCATCGCTCCTCTGTCACAAAATGACGCTCCGGCTTGAGAAGTCTGCCTTTATCATATCTGTCTTGAGGGTATGTGACAGCAACCTTGGGCGTTCCTGCGCTGCCAGATTACTTAGATCAAGGTGTGCGTGTAGTCCCCGTAATACTTCCACCATGAAGCAGTTCCATGTTTGCAAGTAGGCCATACATGTAAGAGGTCGAAAGGAAGGTCCATGACTTGTGAGTCAGATGTTCGCTGAGTGCGTGGCACGGATTATTTGTTAGTTCTGCTGTATCTTGATTTGCTCATCATGCATTCAATATTGGGTATTCTGAGCTGACTGTTCTGAGTTAGTCTCCAGTGACGTTTCCACACACACACTACAGACCTTGAAAGATCCATTGTGTAAGCAATACAAAAGAGAGCCTTACGCCGAAAAATCAAGGGTATACTCGAATTCTTCCGCCTGAACCGTTAACAATGGCAACCACGACTCTATCTCCCCGGTATCGCGTACTTCAAGCCTTACGCAAAGCAACAAGATCAGCCGAACTGGTTCCGACAGGTCTTGAGGAGGAGGCTGGTGTTCTTGAACCGGGAGAATTGCAGGTTCTGTCTTTCATGAAACCTGGGCTTTCCACAGGAGAGTACAAGATTGAAGTGTCACAAGAGGTTTTCTCTGATAAAGTGGAAAGGACACAACTGCCAGTCAGAGGAACTTCAACGACAGCGACACAAGTATTTACTGTACTATTCCCCAGCCTTTCGATACCGCTTCCAGACATCCACAGTGTCTATCCTCCACAGGGGTACACTGAGCAGCCCAATGTAAGTCAAGGTTATCAGCACGATTCTGATGGTCAAATCTTAATAGATGCGTCTCTTCTATCATAGGTTGCGACTCACATTGTGTTCAATGATCCGCATCTGCCTTGGGAGCGTCCCGTATCCCAGTCGGACGATGATGTGCCATGGATGGCACTCTTCCCATTCGATTGCAATCATCCCACCGAACCAGAGCTCAGTCTGACTAATCAGCAACTTGATGATGTTTCCAAAGCATTGTCAGACAAAAATGAGACGTCACTCACTGCGAACTTCAGTATGCTCATGTCTGCCAAAGAGTACATGAGCTTAGAAACCAAATTGCATGATTCAACTGCCAAAACGCAGTTGCGTATCCCCCCGATCAAATTCGACAAACAGTGGGATGAGATTACACCTGTTCATGTTATCTTCATTAGGGGCAAGCTATATCGCAAGCTTTTCTACAGCAACGATAGGCCTGATATACAACAGTTCAAATACTGCGCTCATGTGCGTAAAGTCAACATGGGAGGCATCGTCGACTCATCGGAGCTGAACACGGGAACATTTGGAATCGTTCACTCTCGACGATCTGGACCAACTGACATAACAGCTGAATCATTGCCGCGATCCCAGGCTGTACACCTCATAAGCCTCGAAGGGCTGGATGAATTTGAGGTACCAGACTCGGATGATGTCCTAGTCGGCTTGATTTCATTGCATAGGTGGACATACCTTTGCGGACCGCCATCAAGCATTAACTTTGTTGACTGTAAGTGCTCATCCCACGTTTTCTCATTTGACTTGCCTTGATAACTGACTGCCACACTTCCAGCGTTGCGAAGAATTGGCTTACAGGTCAAACACAGCCAAGGCCAGTCTACCTCGGACGAAAGTGACGAGATTGACGCTTCTATCACTGACACGCCGCAAAACTGTGCCTTGAGGTGCCCACCCAGCGTTATCAACAAATTGGTTCCTCAAACGGCAGATCCAACCAAGAAGCCTGACCCTTTACAGTCCAAAAAGCTAGCAATGTCAGAAAGACTCATGGATGGCTTTGGATTCGTTCGATATCGGGTTCAATCTGGCGAAGAAACTGTCGGTCTCTTTCGCGGGTGTTTGATACCTGTTTCTGCTCCTGATGTGCCGAAGTCATGGCCAATCTCATCAAACAACGGGCAGGACTACCAGATCTACGACGAGCAGCTGTCTGTCATGAACATTACCTACGCTACCGCATGGGAGCTCGGTCGGGTAGGCTCAGTCGCATAACGAGAGAGCGATTGTTGGCTAACACACAATAGATGATGGCCACTTCAGATATCGGTTTCGTCTCTGCCCTTATGAGAATTAGAGCTCGAGCCTATCAGGAAGGGCTCAAGGCCAGTAATCTCTTGCGGGCCGGCGAGACTATCGGGTTGAAGACAAGAGAGCAATTCTTCAAGAGTCTTCCTTCCAGTCTTGAAGCTGTTCAGAGCGAGTCTGTTACTAAGAATTCCACTGAAAACGTAACACTGGATCAACGATGGAACAGGAGCCTTCCAGATTTTGACAAATCCATCGAGCCCACAGCATTTGCAATAGGCACCCAAGCTGTTATTGGGGCTGAGGGTTCAGCTGCTGGTACTAATGAGAAAGTCGTATTTCAGGATGTTTTCGCAGCAGTGAGTTCAATTTCTTGACTTGGCCATATCGGATCATCGTTCGTTAAGTTAACACAGTTGTAGTCTTCCGAAGATTGGAGAATCATTCACGAATGGCTCCTCGACAGATTGTACTTGGACGGCATTCCGACCCAGTATCTCATAAGTGATCCGTGCATGTTACCGCCGGAATCTATTCGATTCTTCAATGTAGATCCTATCTGGAGAGACTGTTTCATCGATGGCAGCCTGAGCTGTGCGAACCATACTGCCACCAAAGGCAAGGACATGATCAGGAACGCAATCAAGGAGCAGTTTAATCGGTATCTCAAAACTCCAATTCGTGCTTCTGACCCAACATCTGCTGGCTCGTCCGACAGACTCCACGTTCCCCAGATTCCTGTCTGGGGGTTCTTTCTTCGCAGTGAAGTGGTAGCTGCCTTCAAAGATCTGATCGTCGAAATACCCTTCGCAGATGGCACAGAGAGCCCCGGAAAGGTTTCAGTACCTATACAAAGACATCTTAGCTCCGATATACTGATGGTAGTTCTCGATCGACATCCTGATAGGGATAAGATCCCCTATATCAAGATTTCCCAGCCACCGCACCAACAGCGCTTTGGTGTCGCAGACTATCTTGGACCGAACGAGGCGGTTTACCTCTTTCGAAAAGTGTCTTTCTCAACTCCGGCAAAAGACACACTCTCCCACTTCAACGTCGAGGCACAATTTTCCCGTGATAGTGGTAAAGACAGTGTCTTCGACTGGGAATCCAGGTGCATCAACTTTCGAAACATGGAGCGTTTATTCTTTGATCCCCTGTATGAAATTAATCACAAGAGTTTCGAGGAAATACGCCAATTTTATGAGACAGAGTTGCCCGATCCTTCTCAGAGGCACCTCACGAGCTCTATAGTAGCGCTACAACTAAACGACACAACGAAGCATCTTGAACTGTTGGGCCCCCCTCCCGGCTTCGAACCGCTCGTAGCCACTGCTACTGAGGATAAAAAGTCCAACCGCGTCTTGAATTATGTGATTAGAACAATGCCTTTCAGTGAAGAACAACTGCTAGTGCAAGAGCGGCTGGATCGAGTGAAGAATGGGCAGAGAGATATTTCAATCACGACCATGGCTTCAGAACCTATTGAAGCAACTTCTGAGCCCATTATCGTGCCAAGACAGAAGTTCTCCCAGGTTCCCCCTTCCACTTTATTAAGGGCGGTCAGCATTCAGCCACCAGAGCCCGTCAAGCAGCCCCTGTCAGAAACAGCTGACCTTGCCCCCTCTTCGCTGGTTTCAGAGAAACCACAAAGCAGGCCGTCAGCTTATCTCTTCCGGATATTTCCGCGCCGAATTGGCTTTACGCAAGACATGTTGGCTGGCCATGGATGGGTTTCCAGGAACGTCGCACATACGGATACAGTCGTGGTGTCAATACTGCGTGATGAATCCGTTTCGGTTGACGACACCATTAGTCTCTCTGAGGTCGAGGTCGTGATCCCGATAGGTTATAGCCAAGACCGGGCAAAAGATGAAAGTCCAGATGCTATTCAAGGCCCGGGGTTGGTCCCGCTACGACCACAAGGATTGCGAGTTCGGATGGCTAGCAACCACCGGTGGATGACAGCGCTACGGTTGTCTGCCGGGTATCTTAGAATTCAGATTATTCCTCGGGCTGCAACAACCTCAGCATCCCTTCAGGGGAATTTGCGGCACAATAAGGAACTCAGTATCCTTATCTCAGGCTTGGACACGAGTTGGTTGGTAGACAACGGCAGCAAAGAATCAGGTGATGTACGTTTCTATTCTTTCTTAACCCGAGATAGCGATGTGCTATACACTATGAGTCGCAATCTGTTTAAAATCTCCTAAGTCTTTATATATGACAAACTATGGAAAATGAGCTAACAGTAATTGCACTAAGGTCCGTTGTCAAGTGACAGAGAAGTACATTCTCCAGAATGGGCAACGTCACGTTATAGCTACAGGATGGCTTGTGGTTAACCGGCGAGAAGAGTAGGTGTATCCTTTCTCAAGCTCTGTAGTTTTGTTTCTCGATTGCTTTGGTAAATGAAGTAACTACTGTCTTATGTAGAGTCCCTTATCCGCTTGAACTTACTGCCCAGACTATAGCAAAGGGTATCGAGCGAACATCAGGATGGGTGACACCCCGATGCGCTTCTTCAATAACAACAGTGCTATGAGGAGGTAGTCCATCCCATGATATCTGCTCCACTGTATTAACCTCATCATATGCACCCTGCTTATCCACTGGTTCTGCATTGCCGTGACGCACAAACACCTTGCCATTAACAACACAACGCGCGATCAAGTTGAGGTTGACCTGTAGACCAACACCGCGATAGTCCGTATACACGAGTGTGGCCTTAAGAGTCACTCGCTTCGTTTCCTTCGTGCTATCAATGTAGTTTCGAAGTGGAATCTCCTTCGACGCCGTTTCTCGTGGTTCTTTACGCTCCACTACATCCTCCCAAAAGTCCCTGTCTGTACCAGATATTCCTAGCACAATGACTCAGCGAGCGACATCAACACGGCCGAAGCCCTGCTCCCGACGCGGAAGACCCAAGTCCACAGCGCCGTTGATCAACATGGCCTTGATCAGTGCAGCTGAGGGGGTTTTCAGGCCGCCCTTTTGTAGGCCTTCACGCAAGAGTGCGATACAGCCAGCAACAAGTGGCGTGGACATACTTGTGCCAGTGAGGAACATCCACTCGTCCTCCGAACAGACACCATATGTAGTTGGCTTGACAGTTAAAGCGCGCGACGCTGTTGATAGTATCATGGAACCGCGAGCAATAACATCGGGTTTGATGCGTTCCTCGAATGTTTGGCCCCGGCTGCTGAAAACAGAGACATTGTTCGGATCGCCTATGATGCTGCTATGCTGCTTGTAGCATTTAAACTCTTTGTTTGCAGCAGGTCGCCGATTGTCACAAGATCCAATGGTTATACAGTTCTTAGCGCAAGACTGGCCTCCAACATGACCATTTGTTGATTCCTTGAGCATCTCCTCGCCACTGTTGCCCGCCGAGAAGCAGATTACCATATCTGGATGCTCCCACACAAACTTGTCCATATCTCTCGCCGCATCGATATAGGGAATTTGCCCACGAGCCTTGTCCCATTTGGGTCCCCAAGAGTTGATATGAATGCGGAAATCAAGCTCGTACGCTTTCAGAAGTAAGTCGTTCAGACTCTTGTTTGAGTTGCCGAACAATTTTTCTTCGCCCAACCCGTTGTGACCGAGGAGTGCTTGCATAACAAGCTCAGCTCCTGGAGCGGTGCCTTGGATTATTGGTCCCATGGTCTGCGACTTGCCGTGGCCCAGAACTGAACCACAAACGTGAGTACCATGCCCATTTTTGTCATCGGTCTTGTATGGGCGCCCAATGGGGATGAGATGCTTGACACGCCCGGTGAAGGCGTCATGCGGATTTATTGAGTCCCCTGTATCGAATCCTGTATCTGCTACAGTAACAATCTGACCTGTGCCACGAGGGTCTGTAACCACATCAGGGGTTTCACCGATGAGAATGCCTCGTGCGACGTTGTTATGAAGCTCCAACTCCACAACCTCCTGGACAGCACCGACATAGTCAAGCTTAGCAATCTCCACCAGTTTATCAGGTTGAACTTGGGCCCTCACGACCGTATCGTTACGCCTGAAGGACATCTCCTCAACCGGCACACCAGTGATACTGCTGACTTCCTCAGCTATGCCTGACGCTGTATAGTCAGACCACTTGTGAAGTACGATATCTACAGCACAGATGGGTGTTTCTGACTGATCCAGGTCTCGAAGGTTAGAGGGCAACTTCTGATCCGTGGGGAACTTGCACACCCAAACGTATCCCGTATCTCGAATGAGTGAAAGATCATCGGGTTCAAATCGACACCGCCATTTGTTGGCCCCCAGGTGCTCGATGAACTGAACACCAAGTGCCTGGAGCTCTTCCATCTGACCGTCTGTCAAGCCATTTTTGCCTTGAAGAGCAATGTAGTTGAAAGTTGTCGCATCGTCACTCGGGGGAGGAGGGGCGGCTGCATTGGCATGGGCTTCAAGAGCAACTCCTTCAGTTTGTTCTCTATCAGCTTCAGTCGAGTCTATATCTCCTTCTCTGGGAAAATTTGAAGAGTGGGCTTGAACAGATAGCTCTTCAACATTGAAGATGTTGCCATTATAGAAACTAGACATGGCGAATCTTGCTCGTGGTTTCGCAAGCGTTCTCTGAGAGAAGATATACTAAGATAAAGAAAGTGTTTGACATTCGCCAGCTAGGGCAGTACTAAGTCGGGCGAGAACAATTCTATCAGTAGCCAAATCCGCTTCATTTGCGAAGTCTGACTGGCGTCTGAATTCATTTCTCCCTCGAAACTGGGTAAGGTATGACCTAGCCAGAAAAGAGAATATCTTACAGATCATTCGAATCAGCCGCATTAAGTAAATGGAAAAGCGTGCTACTGTCTCATTCGCACATGAAGCCATCACGATTAAGGAATGTTTTGTTACACCATCAAATTCGCGTATAACAATAATTCTAACCCCATTGAAATGTTGACGTCTTCAAGAATTAACTATTTAATGAAACAATTACAGCATATCCTACATAGTTTGTGAAAATTGAGCAGTTTAGCCTAGAGCTGTAGGGTTGGCGGGTTTACCACTTCACAGACCGAGCTAATGATTCTGTGATACAAGCACTGAAGCGGCAGTAGATCTTAAAGTTAGTTCACGTTTACGGCAAACCATACATTTACTAGGACGGATTAGGCTACCTAGTCGAGATGTGCATGAGCTGAACAACCTGTTTGCGAACTATTGACACCTTGCAGGCACTGTCAGCATTCCAAGACCCATCCCAACCTTGTCGTGGCGGTAAATGCTGGGGCATCTCTGGCGCCATTAGATAAGTGTGGTCTGGTCACTCTGGTGGGAGCTGTTCTTGACGGAGGGTACGCTCCGTATATGCAGGATCATCATAGAAGCCATACATAACAAGCTAAGGACCATCGCTCAACTACTCATTGCCAAATGCTATGCACTACAAAGGCTAAGTTTAGTTTCCCCAATCATAGTCATGTACTGCGTAGCCCAGTTTTGAAAGTTTGGGTGCTTGGCAAGAAACCAGGTTCAAGACAGCCTCAATATGACAATCACAAATCACATAACCCCCAGTGGTGGCGCTTTAATCGGCATTGTCTCGCAGTGTATCTGGTACATGAATGCAGATGAAGCGGTGTATCACCAAGAGGCTCTTGGCAAGAAGAGGTTCTGCAGGTTACCATCGATGGAAGTGAAATGTAGCTCTGGTGGGTATCTAGCATTTACTTAATTCAGTTCTTCAGTAGCCACATCGCATTGCCTATTCTTTTGTTTCTCACACATCAGCAATCAGCTCAAGCCCTACAAGAAGCAATCCAGGACGTATTAGAGTGTTACTGGCAGGAACTTGCAAGAACTGAAACAACTGCGCAAAAGTCTCTGGATACTATGGGAACTATTTGGCGTATTCACTCCTTCCATATCAGTGTCTCGGTTGGCGATGCCGCAATTCATCTCCTCTGTGAGCACAAGGGCTCAATCACCGGAGACAAGCCACTGGTTCACAGTGCTGTCCTGATTGATGGAGGAAAGCCGCAAGGTGATGGAACGGCCTCGCTCAGGCGCGTTATTGGGTACGTCAATGACAACTACACCTTCACGGATAGTTTCGACGATCATTTTATGGAACCTGGCAAGCAAAAACCATTCCCAAAGTCGTTGAGATTCGATTCGATTGTGATCACACATTGGGACGAGGATCATTATGCCGGAGTTCTGGGTCTGCTTGCAGAAGGCTTTGAATTGTCTTTGAAGAAGGGCGACTATGATTATCCACATCGTTCCCTGGACAAATGCTGCGTCGAATTTCATCGGGAGGTGAAGGCCAAAAGAGAACTCGCCCTTATGATCCCCAACTGGTACTGCAAGTACGACGATCCCAAGATCCAGCAACTGAGTGGCAAGAAAATTAGCAAGCCACGGACAGTTGAAAGGTTTCAGTTCAAGAAGTCAGACAACACCCAAGAAATACTTGAGGAGTTAAAAAAAGCGAAGGATAATGTCAAGTTCATGAAGACCACCATCTACGTCCCAGGCCCGGTGGAAGACGAATTCTCTGGGCCCAACAAGGGTAAAAGAACGTCAGGTCATCGACTTAAGCGAAACATGGGCGATTTGAAATTTGTAGATAAAGCTGAGCATGCTAGCTTCTACTACGGGTCAGTATTTTCCCCACCTTTCTCATCTTTACCTCCACATGCTATGTAAATGCTTACGCGGTAAAACGATTAGGAGTGGCAAGAAGAGTACCCTTTTTCCATACCTGGCTAAGCTAAGGGAATCTCACAAGGACACCATTGGAACTAATCTCTTTACACATGTCAATCTTGAGGCTGATGGTTGGATGCAGTTGGAAAGTCCCTATCAACTACTCGCAGAACATCGTTTGGGTACCCAGCCAGGCCTTTTCATCATTGCCAGTGAGCGTCGAGTGATTGGCAATACCGAGTTGGTCAATTATGAGGAGTATCACCAACTCCCGACCTTTAGCCTTCCAAAAGAGAGCATCGCAAAGCCTAAACAGAAAGATGACAAGATTAGGGTGGAATCTGAGCCGGAACATGGTTACATTAACAGCGACATCGAACTTGAGCCGTGTGTTATCGGCAAAAAAGAGAATGATCTAGAGACAGTTCATAGAACAGACATGAAGCCACCGACCGGATCCATCATGCGTAATGCTGTATCTATAGTCACGATGGCACTTGGCAGCAAGTCTGGGGTGGCAGATGATGCAAACACCGAAATCCTACATTATTCAGGAGGTGATGTAAGTTGATTTAGGCATATCTAGCGATTCCAAGCTAATACAGGCTACTCTAGGCATTATGGGACGTCGAGGGAGGTATCGCGCGCTGGCTGAAGAAGTCAAAACTCAAGAGCCAGAACACGGAGCAACCCTATCATTGTGCAAAGGTGATGAAACTAAGCCAGTGAGTTCTCAGCTACCCTTCCTGGTGCAGGTCATTATAGTTAGAAGACACTGACACAAATCGTATCAGTCACGGCTCAAAAGGCACAACCTCCATTGCATTGCTCAATGTTCTTTTCGCCAATTATTACCTAGCTTCATCAAGCAACCATGGCGGCTACGGTCATCCCCGTAAGTTTCTTTTTCATTTGTAGATACTAATAATTGATGCTTATTTCTGTCTAGACATGGAGGTCGTATTGATGATATACGCGCAATGGAGGTACCAGCAACTCCTGAACAATATTCAATACAAAACAGACGAGTCTCCATGGTTGTGTATGTGCACCCCCTCCTGGCTTGACTTCACAACCATCAAGGCCAGTGTGGTCCCTCGTGTCGAAGCGTTCCTAAGGAATATTGATGACAACAAGTTGTACCAATTTTATGTTTCAGAACGATTGAAAGAAGTTTCGGATAAGAATATCTTTGCCACCTTCAAAAGTGACATTGCAAATCTCAAGAACGGCGCGACCGTCTATCCCCGGTGGCGACTGAAGTCTGGCAAGGGTAGGGGAAAGACCCCAACACAAGATCAGTGGGATGACTACCGGGGAGTCTTGGTACAAATAGAAGGTTTTTGGAACTCCATGGTTGCACAGGATGATAACCCGAACAATACGGATGGGTTGTCCTTTTGGGTAACGACTTCACCGGGAGAACCTGCGGTTGTGAAAGGATTCCGTGAGGAAATGATACCTTTTGAACTCGCGAAGAAACCATCTACCACTGGAACCATCGCGGATCCGCCTTCGGGGCAAACTGCTACTGCTCTCAACCCGAGGATACAAGTCCCTTTGGGGCAAGACGTGTCACAGCAGTCTCTAGAGACAAACTCGAACTTGACTCAAAGTACTCACATCATACAGCCGCTTAAACTCTACCCCAAAGCAGTAAAATCGAGCATGGAACTGGAAAATGCAGAGATGGACATGACGGATACGGAAGAGCCGGGTGAGAAGGGTGGCAAGAAACCGCTTGTCCCGTTCCCTGACCATGACTTCATTGGTGACAAACTTCAGAACAATTATGGAGACCCCGAGGATGAGATTCCCCTGTCAATACTCAACCTGGACCCTCCTGTGGAGGGAATATGGGATTGGGGAACAATGCAGATCGAGGAGAGTGTCGTTGACAAGATCAATCAAGTCGCTCTGAGCACGAACGAGATATATCCCATGATGCTCACACCACCACCGGTTCAGTTGCCGTTGACGACAAGAGAAGATCTCAGAGAAAGCAACATTTCAGATGTGAAGAGAGAGGTCAATGATCAAACCCCATTTCTCCTCGTCTCTACGGCCTATGCACGGGATCAGTTTGTTTACGACAGTACACGCTTTACATTTGCCGCCAGACACACTGTTTTTGATATCTTTATGTCCTTTCTGCCAAATAGTTACATTACGGTAGACAAGAGATCGGCTATCCCGATAGCAGGATCCTTGGAGGCGTTGCCAGTATCCATGTTGGACAAATGGGGCAGACAGCTCATGATCCCTGGGCGTGTCAAAGTGGAAGACGTCAATCTCAACTGTTCCTTCCAATCTACCACGGATAGCCAGCAGCTGTCAGTCGAGGTTACATCTATCACCGCCAAAGTTACGATCACATCGGAATCTATTTCATCAATACCCGTCTTCCATGAATACTTTGTCAAATCGACGGTCTCAGGTACAGCGATCCAGACAACCCGCAATGATCCGCTGGAGATTAGACTCGTCCGACAAAGCGCCGTAGTATTTCTGCCACTGGTACTCGACCACGTCAAGCCGCTTCCGTTGTCGGACCTGATTTCCCTCCTAGGCCCAGCATGGCTATCTAATAATCCTTTATCAAAGCTTGCCACGTTTAGTAACATTGACTTCAAGATCAAAGAAAAAGATCCTCGCAGTGGGCTCTACTTAGGTGCTGATAGCTTTTCTTCAGCTGCTCTACGCCTGGATTATGAGCTTGTCCAAGGAGGCGATGTGGACAAAATTGCCGAGTGGCTACGGACGAATAATGTCTCTCCGCTCAAGAGCATCAAAATGACCAATCTGGTATTCACGAACATCAAGGAGTGTAAGACGAGGCCCAGCAAGGGAGGATCAACCCGATACATGACCGATATCTTCCAATTCTCAGGTACAATCACCATACAAACCACGCCCGTCGATTTCCGTATCCGTTTCCAGCCTGGTGAGACGCGTATGACTATTCGTTTTCCAGAGAAATTGAGCGTCACCCAGATATTCAAGTGGCTTCAGAAAACTCTAGGGATAGGTGGTGATGTCCAAGAGTTGAAGGAGGAGACTGTACACGACTTCACACCTTCGAAGGACCCTAGTTCTGTTTCTGTAGCTGTCTATCAGGCAGATCTAACCACCAACAATGATTCTCGCTGGAACTGCACTGTTACGCTACAGATCAAGGTTCTAGGATCGGTGTTTCTAACCACCTTGTCCATCCCTGGCCCGCGGCTAAGAGCTAAGCTCTGGACAGACTACGTGGCTGATCGCGAAGTGGCATCCCATCTTCCTTGGTTTGATGAATGGACCCTCATCACTCCTTATGACGACTCCGATCTAACCCCTGGGGTCGATCTTAAGAATTTGGATAGCTCAGCGCCTGAACTCAAGGATCTAGGGTTCTTGACGCTGCGAAGAGCAGTCTTTGATGCTGCCTATTCTGGCGGCGACATTCATCTGGAATTTTCTGCCTACATTGTTGTCAAACCGCGGCAGTTCAGTTTTCCAATGGTCTGGCCTAAGTCATTCGGTGTCCGTGCACTCTTCGACAAGATATCCGGGACAGGTTCATCTTCGTGGAGTATTTCCCTAGAGGCAAGCCTATTTCTGCCTCCAAAAACAGACGGAGGCTCTGGGCCACCCGTTCGCTTGGACCTATCGGCTACGAGGACTAATAACACTTGGATATTTACGGGCTCGGCTTCAGACCTTGAATTCAGTGGTCTCTATGCATATTTCGCATCGGATGCGCGTCAATCTATTGTTGATATGTTGGGTGGCGTCGGTATTCCACGAATTGACTTGCAATTCAGTTATACCAAGCCCGACAAGGAGTTATCCATCAGTGGTGTCTTGCAGATCAAATCCATATTTCTCGAGTTTGATTATGTCTATTCGAGTGGCAACACGGTAACCGGGAACTCAACAAATGAACCCAACTGGCAGCTGACAGCCTCGTTCAATGACGATACCCAAGTCGAACAGAATCCATCGGTATCGCTTCTGAACATGATCAAGTCACTTACACCGGCAGGCGCAGGCAACTTCCTGTCATCGTTGGAAGATATGCCCCTGATACGAGATATCATGATCCAGCCCACGAGTGCCACAGGATCGTCTAACATGAATCCAATAACCTTCCGGCTCCAATCAATTGATGATATGGTGGTGATGTGGCTAAGAATCGAGATAGCCACTCCTGGTGGAACGGTTTCGGTTCTGTTCATTCAGATGAAGCCCAAAAAGCCCACCTCATCTTCAGGTGACTCGACGCACGACAAGAACACGGGTATTAAGCGCTATATCCGCGTCAGACTTGATGGCTTGCCATCCTTGAAGAACATACCTGTACTCGGAGAAATTCCACCCCCTGTGGATTCTCTAGATTATGTGTTTGTAAATTCCCCTTCATCGGCTGGTTCCGGTACTGCTCTGGCTGGCTTGACTGAGCAAGAAGTCCGTACAATGAACGAGGTCAGTGATATCTGGGTTATAATTTGTATTGGCATTCTTGCTAACCGCTGACTATACAGTCGTTGAGAGATTTCCCGGGGATTGCGATAAAGTATAAGAACAGAGAGTCGAAGATACAAAAGTCAAGTGAAGAGACCTTCCTCAAGTCTCGGCGTCTAGAAACGTCCCATACGTTGGCCGCCAAGGTGGCAATCCCAGTGTTGGCAAGCGGTCATCACCTTATAGTTATTACTGATGGAGCTATTGTGCTTGATCATTGTTTTGGGTCTCCTGCCAAGAGCCTGATACCTGCTCTACAAACGCAAGCAATCTCAGACCCTGCAGCTCATGGGTCCTCGGCGTTGACTCGAGATTCGGGGGCCACATTTGGCGCGCAGAACAAGACTGTCGGTGGCCTCAGCATAAAGGGGGTAGGATTACAACTGGAAGGCAAGTCAGAAGGTCTCTACGTCTACATACTCATAGATGGTAGTTTCAAGCTGGGACCCATTAGTATGGCTGCTGACGGCCTCGGTGTTGGACTGCCGCTAAGCAAGCTTTTGAACCCACGGAGTATCGAACCTGCAGACTTCAAGTTAAAGCTTTCAGGGCTGGGTGTTTCTTATATCAGGCCGCCTGTATTGATGGCAGGCGCGTTCAAGATGCAGCAAGCAAAGGGCTACGAGTCGTATGTTGGTGGGTTGGTCGTCACAATTCCTCCGTGGTCTATCATGGTCGTGGGTGCCTATCGCAAAACCCACGAAAGCAATTTCAACAGCGTCTTCGTCTATGGGCGTCTAGACGGGCCATTGTTCACACTCGAGCTGGCCCAGATCACCGGCGTGGCTCTGTCTCTTGGCTATAACTACAATTTGCGATCACCGAGCGCAGCGGATATCGAGAACTTCCCATTACTCTCAAGGCCCATTATAGCTGAGAAGAGTGAAAGCGATCCTATGGCCATGATTACAGGACAAGAGCGGAACAGCTTCATGTCGTGGATGACTGCAGATCAGGGTGCATTTTTCTTCTCGATCGGACTAAAGGCGGATGCCCTTCAAGTGCTCACTATCGAAGCTGCACTCATACTCGGAGTGAGTTCGACTGGGAACGGATTGAAAGCAAGTCTCGTTGGGAGAGCGACAGCTATGATGCCTCCAGCTGCAGTCAAGGCTTCGGTTACCTTTCTATACGCAGAATTGGGAATCGCGGCAACGCTGGATACTGGAACCGGATCTGTCATGATTGAGGGTCAACTAAGCAGTAATTCATTTGTACTAGCTCAGTCATGTCGTCTACAAGGGGGATTCGCACTTTGCTACTGGTTCGATCCGTCAGAATTCGCTGGCGACTGGATGTTTTCTGTCGGCGGATTCCATCCGGCCCTCAAACCACCGCCGCATTGGCCCAGTCCACCACCAGTCGCTATTTCGTGGGAGGTTTCGGAGGCTCTCAAGGTTTCAGGCTCTGCGTTCTTCGCTATTACACCCAAGTCTGTCATGGCTGGAGGCCGGCTGGCCGCGAGCTTCGTTGCAGGTGTCATTTCTGCCGATTTTGAGGCTTGGGCCTCTTTTCTGATCAACTACAAGCCACTTTATTTTGCTACAGAGATTGGTATCAACGTCAATGTCAAAGCTAGCGTGAAGGCTGGTTTTATTCACGTCAACATCAGTGGCTCCGTCCACGCCCAACTTTACCTCCGAGGCCCGCCGTTCGGTGGCTACGTCGATGTCAACTTCAAAGTAATATCTATCAAGATCTGGTTCGGTAACATGAACACCAAACCACGACCATTGACTTTCCTAGAGTTTTTAGATGCTGTGTTGAAGCCTGGACTCCCAGGGCCCGGTCAAGAGGAAACTTGTGATCTTGTTATTTTGGGCGTTGTTGACGGCGCCCTTGGTGAGAGCTCTACCAAACTTGACAAGCCTCGAGATGAACCTTGGAGAGTGCGTGCAGGTCAATTCAGATTTCGAGTAGAATCCAAGTTCGCTGTCAGTAAGATGGTTTTTGGGAGCGATTTAGAGAGTCCCTCCGTCCAGGTGAAAGACGAAGGGAAAACCCCTATATACGCTCGTTTAATGCAGGAAGGTTCGGCAATAACATCAACTCTACGGGTGAAGATCAGCGGACCAAAAGGTCATCAAGGCCATGAATGGCAGGCCGTTTCAATAACTAAACGCTTGCCGAAGGGTTTGTGGGGTCAATGTGAGTAACACCTAGCGCCATGTCATGATATAAGTAAGGCATAGGCAAGGCATCGAAATAACTAACTGTTTCCATCAGACGATAAAGATCAGGACCCAACATCCTCCGATCACGGGAACAACAATCTGGAGTCGGTGCTTAGCGGTAACGACATAAAAGAAAGCACCATCCTTCACCTGGTCGGCTATGTCTTTGCGCCCCCTCTACCAAAACTTCCAGCAAAAAGCCTTACACCCGTGACCCTCAACATATTGCGTTCCATGTCAGAAGGAGTATTCCAAAAGCACATTGACAGCAAGCTGGAAGCACCGCTGGATGCGACGCAGACGAAAAACCAGCTGCTCCCGCCAGGCGAAGAAAAACGACCCTACATTCCTTCCTGTTCCATCTATTGCTTTAGTAGTTCGATAGGAGACGTAGAACTCAAACCGAAGCCACGGGAAGACCTCAAGGCGGAGGGCAAAAAGACACCAATGAATACACTAGACAATGCGTCTAAGGAGAAAAGAACAACCTTGTGGCATGGTGCTGACGATATTGAGTTGCAAGGGCTTGCCGACTGGGTCTCTACGGCATTTGGCTGGCAGGGTTCTCCATCTATTGTAAAGAGAAAAAAAGATGCAGATGATTCCAACGAGGAATGGGGGCAATATCAGTCAAAAGATGTTTTGTCTGGTAGTGGCCCACTCAAGGGGGCTAAGCCACTCCGGCTGCTTGATCACTTCGATCACTACTACATAAGCTACCCACTGGTAGCACCTATGACAACTGTTTCATCTGGATTTGAGGGAGTATAGATATTGTATTGGGCAAGCTGCATCTAGTCCTGTTGTTTGCTTAGGTCTTTGCTTGGGTCTACCTGTTTTCCCACTTCTGGTTAATTCTTCTATTCTGTTTCCAAAAACAATGTTTATAAGATACGAATAAACTTGGCTTGCCATACCGACGATAGAAGTACTTGATAGAGTTGACCTTCATTTGTGGAGCACCTAACGTACTACGTACAATAAGCGATATTCTACGTTAGCGGGTTTGCCTCAGACCTGTTGACGTAGTTGATCTTTTGCCAACCACTTGAGTTTTCAACCTCTAGCCCCAAAACTTCTGTTGGTTTATGACACGTCTACATCTTGCTGTGATTCGAAATATTATCTTGCTTTGAGGGAATCTTGCTAGCATCCGTTTAAACCATTATCATCAATCCAGGTACTCAGATTGCTTCATGTCCTCGGCCACCAGCGCAGATGCTGCGGACATATCACTGGTACGTAGACACAACATTCGTCACGCTCCAAAGTTATTGACTTGGGTACACAGGCTGCAGCCTTTGCAGCGCTGAGTGTTGAGTTTGTCGTACATCCATTCGACACACTCATCACCCGCATCCAATCTCCCGAATACATTCCCAAGTACAGGAGTCTCGAAGGAAAGCTACAGCCCGCCCTGTTTCGCGGCCTGTACCGAGGCATTACTCCAACCGTCATCACCACAATTCCCGCCTCTGTCACCTTCTTTACCATCTACGAAAAGGCCAAATCTGCTCTTCAGCCTAGCGAAGGACTTAAGCCTGGAAGTTTATCCCAGACAGCTGTGCATGCAGCCAGTAGCGCGCTGGCTGATATGGTTGCATGTGCTATTATCAACCCCTCTGAAGTTTTGAAGCAGAACGCCCAAGTGTCCAGGTTCTCTGAAGGTGGAGGACAACGGTTCCCAGTACTAGCAGCACTCAAGCACTTCTCGCGACAGCCTTTAAAGCTATGGACAGGGTACACGGTCTTAGTTGCTGGTAACCTTCCGCGTACCAGTCTCACATTTTCCATTTACGAGTATCTTAAAAGCTCGTGGCTTCGAAGGTCAAAGAATGCGAAGAGCATCAGGGAACAAGTCAAAGTGAGTGCGTGCACAGCTGGTATCGGTGGTGCTTTGGCATCATTGCTCTTTGTACCCGTCGATGTGGTCAAGACGAGGATGCGTCTTCCTGAAAAGGCTCCGCCTAGTCACCATATACAACCAGAGGCGCTGTTTAGTGCATCGCTTAGCAGAGAGAAAGCAAGACAGCCCTCAGCACGGGGCCCAATCTCGATTGCGAAAGCTATTCTAGTCAAGAACGGAGTTTCTGGGTTATTTAGAGGAGCAACTGTTACTTGTATAGCCGCTGCTGTGGGCAACGGTCTGTTCCTTGGGTGTTATGAAGGACTCAAGCTGTATTATGCAAAGGAGGGCCCGAAGAAAGAGATTATCACACCATGAGCGATGGGTCATTATCTGTCTAGACTTGTAATAGTATTGTATCTTGGGCCCGGAAACGAAGGATTCCTTGTTTGTAGACTAGTCCTATTTTATGTACTATATGTAGATTTATAATCTCAGTGGCCTACTTGATGGGCTTCCTTATAAGTGTGGCCTCTGGAGCCTGTCCCGATCGTTTCTTCGCGCCTCCTCATTCAACGTCCTCCACATGTTCTTCCGAAGCTCGTGGCCCTCAAGGAACGCACGGATCCATTCGCGTTTGAACTTGGGCAACTGTCTCCCAACTCCCTCGACCCCTTCGCCAGCAAGATTCCGTAAGGTTTCGAAATAGTCTTCAAAATCTGGGAAAATAAACGCAAACTTGGCTCCGTCACCTCGGACCTTTATTCTTTCTTCTTCCCATTTCTTCATCTCCTGGACAGGCGGCAACGTACCACGCCCAGCGAGCAATCTGGCGGCAGAGACAGCTT
This sequence comes from Fusarium buharicum, assembly GCA_014822075.1. Classification (NCBI taxonomy): domain Eukaryota; kingdom Fungi; phylum Ascomycota; class Sordariomycetes; order Hypocreales; family Nectriaceae; genus Fusarium; species Fusarium buharicum. The sequence continues at coordinate 8,181 of JAATHB010000499.1, read as the reverse complement.
GCCATTCGAATACTTTAAATGTCAAGCCTGCTTGGATTGCACCAACAAAAAGGAGTGTTGGGTCATGCCGCCAAACAACATGTTGATAAAGGTCTGGCACGCGGTTGTTGCGAACTGACACGGCCGACAGGAAGGGAAGTGTCCAGCTGTAGCCGGTTCCAAAAATGATATGGTCAACATTGTCGATTGTGCTTCCATTCTGCAAATATAAGGCGCGGCCGGAAATCTTCGTAATCGAGGGGTGATTCTTGATCTAAAGATGGTTGAAAGCTTCTCCGCCAAAGTAGCCGTTGAAGTTATGGCCAATTGTGATAGCGTGCACGGGTTGTTGTGCCACTGTCGTCAAGTCAAAGGCGATGTCAGCCGCGGATACCGAGGCTCCTACCACCACGACTCTCTTGAAAATGTTAGCAGATTTAGACTATCAGTCCAAGACCAAGTACATCACCCACCTTTCCCTTGCACAAATCTCGGCCTCGAAAGTGCTTACTATGGATCACACTTCCAGGTTTTGACTTCTCAAAGGCATCAAGCCCTTCAATAGCTGGTATATAAGGAACCGAGTAGTGACCGCTGGCAACTACAACAGCATCAAACCACTCAACCCACCAATAATCACGCTCTTTGCCATCTCTGCGAAGAGTGACCTTCCATTCGTTTCCAATCTTTTCGGCCCTCTCAACAGTTGTATTGGAGGACACAAAATCTTCGTATCCGTTGCGATGAACCAAACTTTCGATATACTGCCTCATAACACTCCAGTGGCGGAACGGTGTGGCTGGGCCGTACAGTTCGATTGAGCGTTTGCTTCTTTAAACTGGAATAGGTTCTTGACTAAACTGCATGGGAACATGATCGATGTTGGTTTCAAGGTATGGGTAGATGGAAGACTCTGTGAATCTCGGCTGGGTTGATTTGGTGGTGTAGGCAGGCAGATGGTCAGGCACCGGCAACGGCGCATCTGCGGTCCTAGCGGCCAGTTGAGAGAAATCGGAGACTGTTTAAGGGCGTTCAGAATCCCCAACCCTCGTGATGTATTAACAAAGGATAATGATGAAGGACGAGGGACATACCAGCATCCACCAGCTCTTTCACGTCGCTCAAATACACGAATGACGTCGAATATCTTTTCTTTTGCAAGTGCGTCTATGGTGATGGCACCAGCCGGTCCAGCACCAATAACTGCAACCCGTCTGACATCTGCAATGGTCATTCTGTCTAATGGGGATGTGGTTCTGTGTACTCTACTATAGGAACCGATATCGCGAGTATATCATCTCCTCATTTGAAGCTTCAAGTAAGTTTTGAAACGCCCGCAGACTGCATTGGACTTTGTCTAGACCGTCTAGATGGGGGATTGTCATTGCTGCAAACTCCGAGGACCAGAGCTAGGGTTGCTTTAACCTTGACAGCTCGAGCACGCCATTATTAGCGTAGGTCATCTTTGGAATCATCGATAAGGAAGCAAAGGTAAAGACGTCACCTCCTAGGAACTTCCAGGTTATGATTGGCAATTGGATCTAGCAAAACACCAAGCTCGGCTCTCTCTAGCCACTGTTGTAGGTAAACCAAGGCTCTGGGAGTCTTGTGTGTCGATCGGGGATTTAGATGAACTTGGCATGCCTCATTACATGCCAGGATACGGTTAATGTTGCATTTTACCCTGTGATATTGTAACCCTCTTGTGTGATGGCATCTTGAGTGCAGATGGTGTGATTCTGGGCAAACGCTATCGTAATCTAGATCCCTGTCTACAGTCTGATATCGGCAAAGACCAAGAACTTAGAGAGAGATCGATGCCCGATACTGTCTAGACGGCTAGATACTTTTGTCTTCTTTAGTACCTTCAACCGTCGAACTACAGAATATTCCATGCTTGATTCCAAGATTTAGGGGCAAACAACCGATCATGGCAAACTCATCCGAAGGCCATGTGCCTGAAGGACGGCATCAATTCAATAAAGAACCGGACAAAGGAATTTTTAAAGATGAAGAGTGTACCCTATCGCCAAACCAGTCAATATCAGCCTCTCAGTCTGAGAAGACTTGGGACCCGGCTGAAGAGGCTAAAGCGCGCAGAAAGTGAGTGCCTACCGTTCAAAGGCTCGCGGGTAACTAGCTAACGAGTTGATAGAATTGATCGCTCGGTTCTGTTTTTGCTATTTCTCGGGTTACTCGTCTTTCAACTTGACCGCATGAATCTTGCAAGCGCGCTTACTGGCGGCTTCGCAGCAGATATCAACGTTGATCAGGATACCATCAACCTGGGAAATCAACTCATGTTTATGGGCATTGTAGTCTTTGAAATTCCGTGCAATATGGCACTACAACGGGTAAGGTAAAATACCTTTTGGGTTACCTCAGACTGATGCGGAATTGTTAGATTGGTCCACGAAAGTGGATGGCAGGCCAAGTCCTGCTCTTTGGCTTCGTCGCGACAATGCAGGTTTTCATCAAGAATCGTGCCGGATTTCTAACCATTCGGCTCATGCTTGGATTTTCTGAGGCTGGATATATCCCGGGAGGGGTTTACACTCTTTCGACGTGGTATACTAAACGTGAACTGTCCAAACGGGTGTCCGTGTTCTTTTTCGGCATGTTTGGTGGGAATGCAATCAGTCCCATTTTAGCTTCCGGTATCCTGAAGCTCGATGGTACTCGTGGTATTAAAGGCTGGCAGTGGTTGTTCTTGCGCAAGTTCTCTCTGCTGATAATAAATAAGAGATATACTAACCATTTGTACCAGTTGAGGGACTGTTTACGATAGTGGTATCTTTCATACTACTTTTACTCCTCCCAGGCAGCCCTGACATTCCTCGACCTTTGGTAGGGCGTGGGATAGCGCGTTTCTCATCTTCAGAACAAGAGATCTTGCAACGCCGACTTGATAAAGATGATCATCTTGGCAAACGGCCCGGTGTGCAGGGGCTAGCCATTGACTGGGCGCTTGTACGCAGGACCGTCCTTCACTATCGTCGATGGCCAACGTACGTAGCAGCGTTTGCTGTGTTTTCGACATGGTCACCGTTGACTACTTATACACCCTCCATTGTTGTGTGGGTATATCATACTCGCTTCATTTGGCCCAGTATACTGACATCGTTTGCAGCTCGCTGGGATTTGACCGCGTCACAGCAAATGCTCTTGCTGCAGTTGGCGCTTCATTAGCCCTCCCAGTCGTCTTTCTATTCGGCTACATAAGCGATCGAACCAACTTGCGCGGCGGATCTGTTATTGCAGGGCATGTCTGTTATCTCATCACCTTAATTGTTGCCCGCCAGTTGCATCCACATGCTGGAAAGTGGTCGCGTTGGGGGCTTTGGACAGCAGTCAATAGCTTTGCTGTAGGATATCACCCTGTTTCAAACTCTTGGATTCAACTTAATTGTCGAGAGGCTGGAGAGCGAAGTATAGCTATTGCGTATGTGTTTATGGCCTTTCAAAGGGAACCGAAAAGCTAATGTGGTGAACAGTATGTGGGTTATGTCCGCAATTAGCGGGTTGATGGTTGGTACCCAATACTTTCGACCAGAAGACACGCCATTGTAGGTACATATCCGGTGGTTCAAAGAGCTTTAATTATTAACAATTCATAGCTACCAAACAGGTTTGCGTACTGCAATTATCATGGTGTCTGTAGGCATCATTTTCGCGTCGCTTCAGATTGTTATTTATGTTGTACACAACAAACGGGTGGCACAGGGTAAACATGGCAGCACGCCCATGATTTATACCCCGTGATGGGCCAATATCTGAAAGTCTGAAAGTGTTCAATTCTAGAGGAGGCTTAAAGGTGCAAGTGCAGTAGTCTTTCTGAGAATGCGAGTGTATTTGATGAACTTGATGCTTGGTATTAAAACGTTGCTTTCGCGTCAACACTAGACGCGACTGAGTTGGCCAGATGAAAATGCGAAACTTTGCCTATTTCGGGCGGTACAGCATGTGCCAAGGGTGAAAATATCGACCTAGCTGATTACTGCATAAAGTAGTTCGACGACACGATATGTCCCGTGCGACCTCAATTTCGAACCGAAGCTAGCTGTTTGTAGAATGTCCATCCGATTTGAAGAAGAGAAAGAGAGAAGTGAATATAACAGCGCCTATTTATACTTAAAAATTATGCCAAACAAGTAGTTCATTCCGATATCTCTATCCTCTTATACTTTTAGAACAACAGTTGGTTGTATCGAAGACAGAGTTATTCTCTTAATGTTAGTTGTCACACATACTGACTTGCTTTATTAAGTAAAAGTACACGGTACCCGCAGTTATTTACCCCAAGTATTGCCCCAGATTGGATAAGACGAAGAGGGTCTCCATTCTGCGAACATGGGCTAGACAAGATCAAATAAGAGCGAAACGACAAGTACATCGACTTTTTCTTTCAATCACATCTTATTCACAAATTCTTAATCTATCTACAAAATGACAGAGATCAAGTATGTTCGAAAATAATGAAAAACGTTTGCATCATCTGCTGACACGTCGCAGCATAGAACCCCCAATACCCTCGGTGATAACTTCGCCTGAAGCGCCCAAAAAGGCGCACATTTTTGAGTCAAAGCCGCCTCTTCCAGATCAACATCCTCTCAGCAACAAAGTACCCAGGCCGGTTAAGAGGCTCGATGGTCTTATTGAGCGATTCAATCGGTTGATGCACACGCGCGATAGCCACGATGCCTTGATTCTCTTTCTAGCCTACGCATCACATTTCGTCGCAACTGTTTGTGAAACACCAAGCCCAAAACTACTACAAGAATGGACAACCAAACTCATCAAGCTGGTTTTGAGAATTATTCCATCGATGGCGAAAAGCCCTAAGCTATTATCGATAATCACAACACTACCTGCCTACAAGCCACATCTTGCCGAAAGATTCAGGGCATTGACGGGAATTTTGGACGATTGGCAAACTATCACGCGGCTTTGGGGATTATTCTCCATGTGGACCGCTGCAAAGGAGTTTATCGCTGATTCCACAGACCCGAAGCAAACCAAAGAAGACGAGGAGAGGCCACTGGACCGCAGAGTCAAGAAGACGATTGAAGCAACATATATTCTCAGTTTGATAGGGTACTTTGGACTCGAGAACATTGAATGGCTCTCAAGACGTGGTGTACTCAAGTGGTCGGAAAACACGCAGTCAAAGCTCCTGACCTGGTCTCTCAGAGGATTGAGCGTCTCGTATTTTGCTGAACTCGCTCAGTTATTGTACGGACGATTTTGCAAGAAACGCGACGGAGAAGAGGAAGACGCAGAATCGCGGACTGAGTGGAATAGGAAGTTTGTTCAGCTTATGACTATAGTTCCGGTCTCGGTTCACTGGGCTAGACCAGCAGGACTGCTCCCAGAGATCTTGGCTTCCTTTTTGGCAGCTTACTCGGAATTCATCAACGTTAAGGGGCTATGGAAAGAGGCCGCGGCTGTCTAAAGGTGGTGCGGTCCACTTAATTACGATTCGGAACTACTGTGAGGCTTGCAGTTGCGAAATTATATAGATTCCAGGTAGAGTCAAGACATGTTGTTTAATCTCGTGCTTCTAACTTGCGAGCCTTGTGGGTGGTTGACGGTGGCTACTCAGCTTCCCATTGGATCATGTACCTGAAATGCTTCGCATTTCTATCTATATAGATAGATGTAAAAAGAGAGAACTTATGTGGGGGTAATCTGATGTGGCTAATTCTTATTGGATGCGTTACAGCATTACGAATTGGGAAATTGTCCCTCGCTCATCTTGGGCCGCAATCTTACCCAACTCACACGGTAGCTATCCTCGACCAGAGCTTCAAGATGTTCGTATATCAGCCCCTGATCGAATCAGAGCGAGAATTCCGGCTCACACGACTCTGCTGTGCACTGGATCCCAAGATCATCAACTTTGAGCTCCGTCATGCGGCAGCCAAGGATAATATCGCCTACCATGCTGTCTCCTAACGTGGCGTGATCGGGCTGATACCGCACAAGTAACTGTGGACGGCCAAGCGCTTTCTGTCTCGAGGAACCTAGTCGACTTACTTCAACAGCTCCTTAAAAAAGAATATCACTCACTGCCTGGCTATGGACCGACTCTATCTGCATCAACCAAACGGACCCGCAAGAAAAGGTCTGACAGGTCAACACCATGGATCAGGTCTATGGGAACGCACAGCTGGTATATCTTTGATTGGGCCCAGGGGCTCCGAAAACTGATATAGCCATGGGCCTATTAGATAAGTGTGGTCGCGAGTGCATAGAAGACGAAGTTTATGATCCTGAAATGGTCTGGGATGACAATATACCGAGCAACTAGGTTATGGGTTTCTTGTGTAAGAGAAATACACCAAGAGGGAGTATCCATCTAGCTTTCAAAGTGTGCTGTAAAATCTACAATGAACCCAGACTCACTCACAACAACCCTCAAAAGAATAATGATCTCTTGGATGGTTTAAGGGCATAACAAAAAGAGCATCCGGGCGTAGATTATGGATTTTCCAGGAGATCACTCTCGCACAAGATGCTCTCATCCTATGTGGAAATGCATCAATGCCCCTTGATTACTTCTCAGAAGCAATTGGCATGTTCTGAAGATGCATTATCTTCTTTCAGGAGTTCAGAAAGCATCTAACTTTCTTGCAAGGAGTTGGAGGGTCAATAGATTTGGTGACTGAGATACTCGACATCCGAGAGTTTCGGTTATGTGGAACAGAAATCAGCCTCCGCGACATTCTGGTCTCATATCATACAGGGCCTCGCTATCTAACAACCGGTCCCAGCGACCTAGTCCTTGGGTTGTTCAGTATCGTGCGGGAACGTGGTTCATTTGAATTGCGACTCGATTATAACGAGCCCGTGGGCAGAGTGTTTGCACGAGCAACGAAAGCATTCATCGAAGGTTGGAAGCTAGCCTCGTTTATCTTTGGTTAGTTAAATCCTAGTAACATGCCTGGAATGCCCTTATAAACACCTGACTACGAAGACATTGGGAAGAATGACTTTCACGTAAGAAACATATATTCCAGATGTAGAATATTCGTTACTCTAAGGAAGAAACAATGAGTATCTGCGATCTAATTACATAAATTCGTTGTACGAGATTATACCCCCTATCATGCTATTCTACCTATCCATGCAAAAGACAGCCTAGGCACCTAGGCTCTGATGGATTAATATATAAAAGTTGTTTGCAGGTTGATAACTCACTTACTTAGAGCTTGTAGCAACTTAAAAGTGCCGGTGTATAGATTCTGGTGTAGACCTCACACCTATCCCCACCATCAATGTAGTACACTTCGTTGCGGACAGCCCTGCCGTTAGGCATGGTACCGGTGATTTCCACAATAGTTGTCCCTTCCATATTGTTGGCGGCGATTGTCAATACTCCAGAAGTTCGATGGCTAGTTGGGGGAGTATATTGGACATCTAGGTCATGATGCCTCGAGCAGGATGATACATAGTCTCTATTTCCTCTTTGATGAAAGGGCTGTTTGTCGAAGGGGTTCTTCTTTGGAAGTGGAGCCCGAACACAATTGAGTTGGGCCCAAGATAAGCCGAATAAAGTAGAAGTGAGGACGATTGACTTCATCGTAATGAGTTTTATAGAAGAATAGTTGATTATGGGAACCTCAAATGCGAAGATTCTAGGTAGCTTATATATGTTCTCGAACCATGAATCCTACAGTACTTAGTAAATAGTCCGGAATATACGGACTAACTTTCCAAAATATAATTAAACCTTAACATCAATATAAAACTTTCTTCCACGCTTCTCGGCAAACTTGGCAAGCGGTTAACTACCAGTTCTAGAGCGCGTTCATACGGGTACTAATTACTACTAGACATAATATTACGGGGTTAAGCCCCAAATTTAACTACATATATCCAGAAATAAACTAGAGAAGGACTGTATTCGGTATAAAACCATATAGATATTAATTTGCTTTTATCTTTTGCGCTGAACGTAAACACTAAAAGTGAACTATTAAGCATGGATAACTGCCGCTGGTATACTTTTGCCTTTCCTAACCCTCATCGCGCACTGCGGGCGTAAAAATCCATGTTAGCTTATCCTTCTCTTCTGCCTAATGGCCCTAACCTCACCGTATAAAACTAAGTGTAAAGCTTGACTTTATATGTATGATTTGTTATTACAGCAAGACATCGTCTCTAATATCTCAAATTACAGTTTCTACGTATAATAATAAA